>JAPUUL010000062.1:0-32951 GCA_029590625.1 Lasiodiplodia mahajangana
CTCCCGCAGCCGAGCACATTCGTCCTGCATCCTGACTGTATCGCTGAAATGAATACGGCCGAGCTCGTAAACGGCCTCAACGCCGCTCTCACCGACTACCGGGAAGGCCTCAGTCTCTGTGTTGAATTCCATACGGCCCCTATCGTTAAGTTCTAGGAAGCAGCGGGCGNCCGCCGGCCCGATGGTATCAATGTATAGGGCGTCGTATCCATTACGGTACTCGATGCGGTACAGTGTCAAACTCATACTAAAGGACGGTAAATAGGCTTCAAGAAGATTTTGCGATTAGAGAGTGGTAGAGTCGAACAGTCGGGGGTCTTGGCTTACAAAGAGGTGAATTCCGGTATTGAAATATAGGTAAGCAGCTATGAAGGTTGATTGGGCTCTGTTGTTTGCAATCGGGAGAAGGGAGGAAAGAACAAGGTGGTTTAATTCATAGCGAGGGCAAAGTGTAATGGTAGGAATGAGAGCTTATTATACGCCTCATATTTGCCGATACATATGGGTAGCACTCAACGAGGCTACACGTCAACGCAAGGGGTTTGCATAGGTTGGTTGCACTCAGGAGGTTAGAGCCCAACGTTACGGGAATCTTCAATCACATGCCCACGATGCAGACTATCCAAGATCGTCAAGTACAAATGAAGTTTGTTAATCTCGGCCGAGAAGTAACGTCCACCGCGGAATTTGATGTCAAAAGGGAAGGATTCATTGAGACCAGGGGTGTTACGTTGAGCCGCTAAGGCCAAGCCCCTATCGGGGTGTCTTGGAGTTCAGATTAAACGATAATACACTATAATTCCTTTCCATTTCCGCTGCTCTATTGTACTTTCGAGCCTCACAGAGATTCCTTTCCAAGGTAGGCTCGGCCCCTTTCGTATTGTTATTGGAGCTGACTTCGGGTTGTTTGCAAGCACATGATAACTCACATTCCGTCATCAGAGTTCGTCATCTCAGGGCACAAAGGCAAGACGAGCCGAATTTCCGAGGCTCTGTCGTGCGAATACTGCGATTTTGTTTTGGATTGGTTGAGGGTTCGCCTTGTACTTCCCCACGCGATTCTCTCCTGTACACACAACACAATCCTATCATTAACATGCCGGGCACGGGTGGGGAGCTCGCCACTTTAGGTAGTGATGGAAGACAGTTAATGTAATAGCCCGGTATAAACTACTGGTCTGTGTTGGCATGAAAGTGCAAGGAGGAGGCGGGGAGGGTGAACGTGACCATAGCTGAAAACCTCTCATGAGCAAATTTGACACCGATCAACGTGGTACCCACGTGTTAGTAGTAATACGGGGCCGTGGCTTTTCATACATTTCTATGGTTGTGGAATATATATAGAATCTAAGGGATAGAGAGGACAGAGTAGGCGTTCATCATAGGCCGGTCCTCGGTAGTTGTTGGTTGTGGGTCGTGTATAGTACAAGGGAGGAGTCAGTTCCGTACCGGTACCACGGTTATGCATTGCCTTTCGGCTCGGGCCGATCATTTTATGTTCATGACTCCCACGGGCTGTTGGAAATTGTTGGAAATCCCAGAATGGCTAAGTTTCCGTGTTTACGGGCCGAGCCGAGGACAAGCGTTAAGAGAGTTGTACACGGATTCATCAGAAGTGTATCAAGTTGGGACGACCACAACCGCCTCCTAGGGAGAGGTAACAGTGCCCAATTAACGGTGCTCCGTTACCATGTTTCCGACACATTGATTTTCAGCTCCGGAGATCACATGGCTGTCCCGCTGTTTCCACTTAGCCAGGTCTCGTCAATCCAATCAGTTCAAACAACAAGACATCAACCTAGCTCAGTGGGCTAGTAGGGTCCGTCAGTTAGGTGACTAGTTTAGTTAAATCTCGTTTGTTTAATGGGGTCAGTTAGGCTAGCTGATTCAGTTAGTTAGATCAGTGGCTAGTGGGTTTAACTATAACTAGTATGACTAGACTTGACTAGCTCTAACTAACCTGTTGACCTTTTGATTCAACTATCTGAATTCGACCAACCTACCGACGTCTTAAATCTACTGGCTTTAATAGCCCGGCATTTTCGCTCTAGGTAGTTCAGTTAATGCTCGCAAGTATTTATTGATACGAGCGTTCATAGAATGGCCAGTTTGGAATGAGTGGGCCCAAAAGTCGATTCACCGGCTACACGGTAATGGATTTCCATACGTTTGGGTACCTATACGCCCGACTAGATAGACGGAAAAAGATGGATCCTCGACGCAAAGTGATTAGTTAAATTAGACTTCAATTCTCAGGCTACGATCTGGAAAGGCGGGCGCTGGAAAGTAATATTGAGTGATAGATCGTTTTCCCACGACAGATTTTCAGCCTCAGATTCCATAGTAAGACGTTCAACAACCCAAGTGACAACCCGAAGTCTTTTTTTCGCTTGCTGAAACAATGATAATATACCCTGTGAAGGCCTATAGCTCACTCTGGCGACGTGGCCGTAGTTTTGTCATGCCCACGTCGAGCTTCAATTCCACAGCAAGATCTTTTATCAAGGCATGATTACTAACGAGTGCAACTCACCTCGCGCTGCACGTTCTCACACATGACCTCAGTCTGCGGCGGCATAATGCATAAGATCGCCCGAAAGAGAGGGAACCACATGCTCTACTTGTATGGGTGTAATTGATTGGTAGAACTACCTAGTCATTTTCGTAACCGCTCCTGTTGTGCTTCGATCCGTGGAGGGGTAAATAGGACAGGGAACCATTACGTCATTGTGCACCTGGTGTAGCATCACGGCTTACTCTCTCGATACAGACGGGCGAACCCGAATGTAATATCTTATATCTCAAGCCCATAAGTCATTTTTTGCGCAAGTTCCTTTCAAGCTCAAGTCAGCTTCCCACGCGTGACTTACAATCGCAAAATGCCCCATCGATCTGTTGCGAAAATATTCCCCAGGGTATTCCGTGAATGGGTGAGTCGTCACCGGAGCCTAAATGACTCGGCACAAGAGGAGACAGACGATGTATCCGAAACCAGTCCATTAGGTAGTTGGCAAGATGGTCAAACCCCGCCTCGCGGCTCCGAGTTTGATACTTTCAATCAGATGATCAAGGAGGGCACGATCAAAGGGCTTTCCGATGGTAAGCGCCAGTCTTCCGCGCTCTCTAGAGGTACATCGAACAGGGTATGTATCTGACGATCGAGACCTAGATGAGGCAGCCCAGATTCGTACCCAGTGTGGCATAAACGAATCCACGGATGAAAGAAACAGGTTCAACTTGCGATCTTTCGGCTCTTCTATCGCAGCGCAATCTATTGTAATTTCCGTCGCAATCCCAGCTTTGACTTCCGTAACAGAAGGCAGATGGATTGGACTTGCGGTCGTATATCCGCTACTTCTAGCAAGGGCCATATTGGCCGTCTATGCAGAACATGACGCCGGCACTACGGTGGCTCTGCTAACCAAGAAAGCCTCATTATCAACTCCCACTCTTAGAAACGGAGTCATCGACTGGATCGATGCTTCCAAGCTTGTTCCCGGGGATATCGTGCAGCTGTCGGAATGCCTCCCAGTATTCGCTGACGGCAGGGTTCTGGCTGCTGATGAGTCCTTTACGGTTAACGAAGCCCCTGTTCCCGGTGAACGCTGGGAATTCACCCGCAAGAAGAAGGGGGATATGGTGTATGCATCATCTGTAGTCAAGTCTGGCGAAGCCTTCGTTCTCATCACCGCAATCGGGAATAAGCGGCGAGATGCATATCCTCGCCGTTCCCAGACTCCTACACTTCTACACCACGATGAGATTCTGGAAAGGGTTTTCAAAATTGGTCCAGTCCTGGCCGTATTTGTCGTTTTCCTCACTTGGGTGGCCGTGTTCGGCCGTTCCTACGATTCCGCCTCTTATCGAATAAGAGAGCTACTTAGGCCAATCTTCTCGATCATCCTCGTTAGTATTCCTATTGGTCTCACGGCTGCCGTTATCTATGCTCTCACGGGAGTCGCGCTTTATCTTGGTGCCCATGGGTGTCTGGTCCGGCGTCTATCTGTTCTCGAGGATGTCGCAGGTGTCGATACTTTGTGTTGTGATTATACTGGAACCCTCACGCGCAACCACCTCCAAGTTCTGCAGCCGCGGTCAGTGATGCGCGGCGTAACACCCGAGGACGTCCTAGTTTTCGCCAGCCTAGTTACATCCGGCAATCCAAATGAACACGATGTCGTAGATCGCGCCATTTTGGAGGAAACCAGAAATGAGCAAACCGAAATCAACCAGTTTCGCAAAGTAAAATTCTTTCCATTTGATCCGTATATCAAAAAGTCATCATCAATTGTAAAAACACCTACGGGGGAGACCTGGCTCTATTGCAAAGGCGCACCCCTCTTCGTTCTTAAAGACTGCGGAGTCACGGATGGCCCCCAGAGTCCAACTCTTGATCTACCAATTCAGAGATACCGGGCCACTGTAGATCAAATTAGGAAATCCGGGTACCCTTGTATGGGCGTGGCTAGGCATAAATGCACAGCCGACGGTACCATTCTTCCAGGCCATTCCCAAATCTTGGGTTTAATCCCCTTTATTGACCTAGCTCGTCCAGACAGCCGGCAGCGTATTGTCGACATAAGGCAGTATGGTTTAGACATCAAAGTATTCTCGATGAACGCATCTCCCGTTGTCGAGAGAATTTCCTATGAGTATGGTCTTGGCACTACAGTCCACCGGATGGATGAGTTAGACTTGCTTACATCTAGCACAATCCCAGAAGAGTTCAAGAAAAACCCGAATCTATTCTACAACAGAATCAAGGACGCCGATGCATTTCCCGAAGTCTTCCCTCAGCACAAGTATAACGTAGTCGAGACACTAGAGAACTATGGCAGATGTGTAGCAGTTACGGCCGATGCCGCCAATGAATGTCTCGTGCTACGTCGTGCTACAGTCGGGATTGCCGTCTGCGGGGCCGCGGATGGTGCGCGTGCGGCCGCCGACTTAGTCTGTTTTAATCAGGGATTCGGACTCGGCCCCATCGTCGAGGCTATTCATGCCTCTCGAATGGCATTCTGCACTATATTTACGCAAATATTGTATCGCGCCACTGCGGTCTGTCACATGTTACTTTGTTTCGCCGGCTGGGGTCTCTTCTCTATGGGACGAGATAGCGGCCACCCTGTCGAGATGCTAGATGTCACTCTCGTCGTCCTCATCATCTTGTTCTCAGATTGTTTCACCTTCGCTGCGGCCTTCGATACGGCTATGTCTCCTATCACTCCGCTTATTTGGAGCAAGTTAACGCCCATCAGAACGTGTACGACAGCAGCGATCGTCCTAGCTGTTTGGACATATTTAACCATAACAACTATACCAATCCATGGGGAAAGAGATGGCATTATTGTTCTCGACAGGGAAATGGAGGCTATACTTTTCCTGCAGATTGTCCTCTCTCAAAGCATGTTATCTCTATTCATCCGGCCCAGCCCGTTCTGGGCGATGAAGCCGACCAAGGAGTTCTCGGCTTGTTTGGTAGGTGTGAATGTATTCGCTACGACCATCTCCTATGTATGGGGCTCTCTCGGACGAGATCTCTCAGGCTTGAGCATGAGGTTATTGTGGGATATCGTGTATGTGTGGAAGATGTCTTTTGGATTGTTCTGTGTTGTGAGTGGCGTTTGTTATTTACTAGGATGCTCGCGACCTCCTCAAACAGTCTTACCTAAGCTCAATGTTTCTAGTTTTGTTAAATAATACTGGGGTATCATATAAAGCGATGATATTATCCTACTGAACGCCAATCAGAATATTCTTTGGTGACTAATCATAAATGTTATCTCCGGCATCCCTGGCCCTATTGAGGTCTACTTAAATGAGCTATGACCCACCATCCCTTCTAACAATTTGAATATAATATTCAATATCGATGCTCAAATGATTACACTTATACATGGCGGCTGGAATATCACGCGTTCACAATCTGCACTGGGAGCTAGTGGCTGCTTTACAGCAATCAGCTTGGAGTAGCGTGTATCAGCGCTACATCCCGAGAGCAGCGCTTAATAATCTCATTTCTGAAGAATCCGTACTACAAATTGTTGAGGAGGACGAAACTCTCGAGTCATCAGAAAAGAAGGAGTTTTCAGATTACCTTTACAAGAATGCCCGCGTTCTCTTCGCTTTGTTCGTATACTATGGATTGCCCCTAGCTCTTCTGCGGATGCTACCTTGTGCCGACAATGGGCTTCCAATGCATGAAAAGAAGATAGCCAAGTTTTCGGAGATTGACGGCGCAGACTTTAGGTTCATTCAGCACATTCCCGGTGGCCAATGGATTTTCCTCGCGCCGCGATTCTCATTAGGGGGTATTCACCAAATACTAGATCCGAATGTGATACTGCCCTTCCAATCGATGGAAAAAATCGGAGCCGGAGCTTCCGGCATGGTATACAGGGTTGAAATTGAGCCTAGTCATTTAAACACTGTTAGTATGCACTACTAACCCCCTGTTCTCATAAGCTTGTTAAGTAAGGGCATGCCATAGGGGATGGAACAACCACTTGCATTAAAAGTTATTATCCGCTCAAAGGATACCGATGGGATGGACGAACGCAAACGACTTGAGGGGATTCGCAGTGCCCGCCACCCTCATATTATCGAGCTCTTTACCTCCTTCGAAGTAGGGGGGAAATTGGGTATGTTCTTCCCGTTAGCTACGTGTGACCTTCGTCATTATATGACAGAAGGTCCATTAGCCGGCGCCCAATATAGTTCGTGGTTTTTGACACAGCTTCGCGGCCTAACGGACGCGCTATCCAAGA
This sequence comes from Lasiodiplodia mahajangana, assembly GCA_029590625.1. Classification (NCBI taxonomy): domain Eukaryota; kingdom Fungi; phylum Ascomycota; class Dothideomycetes; order Botryosphaeriales; family Botryosphaeriaceae; genus Lasiodiplodia; species Lasiodiplodia mahajangana. The sequence goes on from JAPUUL010000062.1 coordinate 6,768, forward strand.
TTCATGAATACGACTCAAACTCTGAAAGTAAAGAAGGAAGATACCATCACAGCGTTAAACCCGAGAACATCCTTTTCTTTCAGGATGGCGGCATGCCTCGGCTACAGGGAAATTTCAAGATCGCAGATTTCGGAGGCGGGGGGATCAGCACGCCGATGTATGCACCACCAGAAGCCCGGCGAGGTATATTGTCAAATCAATACGACATGTGGTCCTTCGGATGTGTCTTTCTCGAGCTTCTCGTTTGGATTCGATTTGGGCCGCGTGCTAGGCGTGACCTCGTAGCGACGATCAATAAATTTTTCAAGGGTTCGGATGAATGTTTCGATCTTCACAACGATGTCGCATCCGCCATCAAAGACCTACGGAATTGCAAAAAGGAGGTAGTTTTAGAAGGAATTTTGGAGGCGGTGGTAAATGGTCTATTGATTCCCGACCCTCAAACCCGATGGACACCTACGCGCCTCCTCTCACACTTCGACATGATTGCGGGAAAGGGGGAGCTCCGCGCTTGATATGATTAGTATAAGGTTGATAAAATCCCTTATCCATTTCGGCAGGGGCAGTTTGAAACAGGCCGACGTCTTAGATAACACAAGGGGAACTAAAAGGAAGGAAAGGAGAAGAGAAAATTGACAAGGTACTTCTGCGATGTGATGTTGCTCCCTCCTGACTCTGGCGGACAATGCCCCCCTTATTGGTGAGCAATGTCGATTCACTCACCCGAGCAAGCTCCAATGACACTTTCGCCACCATTTTGGCTAGATAGGTGCCACCTGAGCCTAGACTCCCCAATTCACTTCGAGAGAAGCTCACGCCTAACGACCGAGCTCGCTGTTCCGTCGTTCTCCGTTTTTCCAAAAGCCCCATCCTCATCTCATGAGACATTTTGGCATCCTAATTTTCGCTTCCGTGAAACATGATTGCTTGTATCTTAACCGCCACATCCAACACATGTGCCATTAATATGTCACAAAAGAGCTCTAGGTCAAATTAGGTTTAGGTCAGTCTCGGCTGCGCTATGTTGCTGGCGGGGCTCCTGCCCCCGCCGTTTCCAAACTCCTCTACTCCTCTACCATGACCACATTTTGGAGAAGCTTTTCAAAATTATTACGGTCCTAGCTGAATCGCTTGTTCTTCTCGATTCGTGCTCTTATCTAGTGCATATTATTTCGGCTCTCATGTGAGTTGCATTTCAGCTTGGTGCCCACGGGCGTCTCGTCCGGCGTCTATCTGTCGAGGACGCAGGTGTTGATATTTGTGCTGTGATTGTAATACAACCCTCATACACGACGACCACCAGCTTCTATAGCCGTTGCCAGGGGTGTAGAGTGTAACTCCTAAGCACGTCCTAGTTTTCGATAGGTTGGTTACCTCCTTCAATTCAAAAGAACACACTATTATAATTCATTTTGGAAGCATCCAAAACCCCGTAGCTAGGCTCAAACCTGCTCTCTTGTCACCACCCCCTTTGGAACTTTCATATACTCATTCTCATCCAACAGTTCTGCCTCCTCCGTTGGTTTACTATTGCACAGCCTGCATCCATATCTGGACAGGCGCCCAAATTCGTCGTCTAGATACTTCGCTCCTGGTCGCCTCTGAGGGTCCTTATCCAGCATCTTACTAATAATGTTTAGCCGGTAGGAGTCACGAGGCGCTAGTTTCCCCTTCAGTTTCTCTTCAATCCACTGCTCTATCTTATGTGGATTGTCCGAGTAGTTTCTACTCTTCTCGTCATCCCCGAGGTATTCTAGAAGGTCGTTTACTCTGTGTCCGTGGATAACGCTCAGCATTTCTAAGAAAACACAGCCAAGTGAAAAGATATCAGCCGCTCTGCCCCGTTCATTGAAACTAGCAACCTCAGGTGCAGAATATCGGCGTGTTTGTCGTGATGGACCACTTGTTATGCTAACTCCGTCGTGAAAATGGCGGGATATTCCGAAGTCCGAAAAGAACACGTTATTTTCATTGACCAAGATGTTTTGAGGCTTGATGTCCTTATACTTCACACAGCCGTCGTGAAGCACTCTAACAATCCTCGACAAGCACCCGAAGAAGGTGTCTAGAGCAGATATATCTTCCTCTAGCCTGCGGTCTACTGCTGCGTTTAGGAAACCCTCCAGGTTCCATTGCGCGGCTGGGTATAACAGGAGCCCAACCTCCTGTCGTTGCTTACTAATCTGTCGCCGGTATGAACCCACGAGTTGCACAATATGTGGATGTTTCAACGCCCGGAGAATTTGGATCTCATTCGTGGCGGTCACGGGTTCATTGCCGCTGCCCGCTTCGATTAACTTGAGAGCCAAGAGATGACTTCTACAGAATACTTTGAACACCCCGGCTTTTGACTCGCCAAGCCTTGGACCTAACAGCAACGGGCGGCGTTCACCAAGCCCCAACTCAATGTATTGACCTTTCTCATGCCATTGAAAACCCTCTGCTGGAGGTGGAGGTGACAAGTCACCAGATCTCTGGGGCGTATGGCCCACACTGGTGAGCATGTCGAAGTGTGATTTGAGGCGCGTAGATGTCCATCGACCCTGAGGGTCCCAGATCAATAAACCATTTACTACAGTTTCCAAGATACCTTGCAAGAGCCTGTGTTTTTTTATTGTTCCGCAGCCTGTGAATAATTGCGTGAACTTCGGGATGAAGATCAAAGTTTTTACGGTCCCCCCTTTTGAAGAACCGTTCAGTCCTAGTTCTGAATTGAGTCCTCAAATTTGGTCCGCCTTGAATCCAAACTAGAAGCTCGAGAATTATGCATCCAAATGACCACATATCGTATAGATTGGGAGGCGCGCCTTCGAGCCCTACGTCTGGAGGGGCATACATCAATGTCCCGAATTTCGCGACGGTGTGGGTGATGGTGCGAGTGTTGGCGTGACTGGTAGAAGTGTTATGTTGGTTTGCTTGAAACTTCGCCACTCCAAAATCTGAGATTTTGAAAACCCCTTGTAGAGGTCGATCTTTGTCCTGAAAGAAGAGGATGTTCTGGGGCTTAAGGTCATGGTGATATCCCCCATCATTAGGTCCAGATTCAGTAGAGTCTGGATAATATTCATGAATCTTAGACAGCGCATCTGTGAGTCCCCGGAGCTGGTTTAAAAGCCATGAGACATATTGGTCGTCGAACGATAGCCCTTCCTTGCACATATACCGGTGGAGGTCATATGTGGCTAGAGGGAAGAACATGCCTATCCGGTCCTCTATCTCAAAGGACGTGAGGAGTTCAATGATATGGGGGTGGCCGACACTACGTAGCCCCTCGAGTAGCATACGTTCATTTATGCCATCGGTCTCCTTTCTGCGGATAATGACTTTGAGAGCCAGCGGGCGCATCATAGCCTGTAACAAGTCTCTACTTAACATTCTTCAAGGAACAAAAGATTTGTAGACCAACCTGGTTTACGTGACTGGGTTCAATCTCAACTTTGGACACCGTCCCGAAAGTCCCCTCCCCAACTTTCACACTCGATCGGAAAGGTAGTACTGTGTTAGGATCTAGGACTTGATGAGGGCCCTCGGATGAGAATTCGGCTGCAAGGCAAAGCCATTGGCCTGTGGGGACAAATCGTACATATTCATACGTCAGGCCCTTGGTTCCTCCAGGTTGGAAGCGGAGCGGGAGGTCACTGTCTGTGTAAGACAATCTCTCTAGAAGACTTATCGGGACACGGTAGACTATAAAAATAGTAAAGAGAACATGGGCATTATTGTAAATGTGATCTGAAAACGCCTCTATGTTGGCAGACTGGACGGTCGGGTCTTCTCTGACGACACTGACGATATTCTCTTTGGATATGAACTGGATCCTTATTTCTTTAGGAAGATATTCTTGTTGTTTGTTGTTCCAAGCCGAGTGGCGTACATACTCTGCTAATTTCCAGCGGAGAGCGTCAGCCGCCATTTTGGACTTGCGACCATGGCGGTCCAGGGTTGGGAAGTATGTGTCAAGCTATGCTGGTGGGCGACCGAGACAGCGGTGTGGGAATAGATTTAGGATGTAAGAAGGAGGGGAACAGGTTTCAGGCGAGAAGAGAGGGAATAAGGCGGTGCAGCGCATAAAAGTAGCTAAAAGGAAAAGTGACTGAGCTCAAAGCGGAGACTAGCAGCCAGAAAGACCCTAGTAGAATATCTATGTAGCTACAGGTCTACAGGATCATAAATGTTGAGTGATCAGATCAACTGAGGGTAGCCACCCCTGCTTACCTAAGAGTCCCGTGCACTTCGACATAGAAATCATATATCTAAGATGAATTTGAAACGCTATGTTTAGACTGTCGATAGGACTGTTGAATATGACCTACCGTAAATAAAGACCCCTAATTCCGATCTGTCCGATTCTTGGTGCCACAAAGCACCACAAAGTCCTAGATGACCGTGTGATATAACTTGAGAGCCAGTAGCGATGAGACATTGTTTACCTACGCGCCCATCAAGCGAACCATTTCATTCCTACCCCGGTCGTGGTTCTACGCTCGGAACGGCGCCCCCGGCACTGCAATTAGTTACATCCGGCGCCAGTACTTCCCTCACTTTACAAATTGCCGCCTACCCTACGTCTGCACATTTACAAAGTTCTCTAAAACTTATCCAATTTCGACGCGGAGAAATTAGTGTATCGAATATTTCGTTGAACTGGCCCGTATTCTCAGGGTATGATCGAGCCACTACCTGTCCTCAACCCGGCGGGTGTCGCCGTCGGGACTGGCGTTTTTGTAACGCCCCCTGGGATTCGGTAAACCGTCCTTTTCTAATACCCGCAAGGCAGCTAGTGTTAACTAATTACAGGGTAGTTCAAGTCCATGGCCTCAGGGGTATATCGGACGAAGTTAATCGTCCATGGTGGCCGGCGCACTGGATGCCGCCAGGTTCATCGACCATATCCTTCCCTTTTTCACCCTCAAGTATAGTCGGTAATGAGCATCCCGGGGATGCCTTGGAAGAAGAGGCAAGAAAGCTGCTTGACACATTGAAATCCGAATGCTTTAGACGACCCCTAGTAAGATCCGCATCCGCCAATATACATGTAACATTGTGAGGTCTGACTATCTGACAATTTAGGTTTTGCCGTGTGGCGATTCTTATATCCTGTGGGCTGAAGACATTGGAGGTGCAATTGTTAAACTGGTACGCCGCTTTTGTCACGCAGCCAAGCATCTCGAGCATCTAACTAATCCTTGAGCAAGGCCCTTGGAATTGCGGCGCAAGAGACGAAATACGAGCGAGTTTTGAATTCGATCCAGACTGTAGTGAGTGGGCTATACAATAATAGCAAAATTAGCCATGGTTATATGAACACCGAGCTCTCGACTAAGATAATATTTAGGTGTTCTGGGGCACTCCTCATCAGGGTTCTAAGAACTACAGTTTGGACTCAACAGTTCACGCTATCATAGAAGCATGTTACAACGGCCTTATCGGGAACTGGTTTCCGGCAAAAATAAACGCACTATCGAGAAAGCTTGAGGACGTTAATAATAAATTCAGCCCCGTTTCTCATAGGTTTACGATTATTAGCTGTTATCAGCGGCCCTCGCCCTTGAACCTTTTCGACGTGGTAAGCTCCTGTGACTGACAGACCCATGTTACGAACGCTAATGCTTTACTCATTCAAGCTCGTGACAAAAGAATGTGCAACCCTGGGATTAGAGAACGAGGTCACCATTGGTTTTGCCCGGCCTCACAAAGACATGGCCAGGTTGATGAATCGAGAAGAAGAATCGGTGCTACAGACATACTTGATTAATAGTAGCATAGGTCAGTATATCCTCCTATGTCTCCTATCTACAGAACACCGAAAGTAACTTATCTCCCACGAATCAGGCCACTGGTCCGGATTTAAGCATTGTATGGATTTACTCGAATCTGCATATCGAAAACATGAGGTTGGTCGGCAAGTTTCGTCACGACTACGGTCTACTGAGGCCATTAGCAGGCTTGCTAGCGATTCGAAATTAAAGAATTGGATATCATCCGAGGCTAGCCCTAGATATCTGACGATCAAACTACCAGACCTGGCCGATCCGATCGAGATCCTTAATTCTATAGCCTGGGCAATGTGGATGTATCCTGAGACCCTATGGCTAGCATGTCCCTCTATCGATGCTTACGGGGGTAGCGGAGGCCTTCGAGAAGAATCGTGGATCTATGCTAGCCTACTACAACAAGTCCTCACCCAGCAACCTCGGGCATTCTTGTATATGAAACATCTAGTCCCGCTATTGGCCGATGCTATTAGGGGTAGCATAGCGAGCTGGACAGAGCGGGCCCTATGGCTATGCTTGAAAACTGTGTTGCACGCACCGACTAGGAGTCCTCTATATGGATTCCTACATGTTAAAACTTCAACTGATGCCGACGCCGTACGTCGAATCGATTCTGCATTGCAGGGAACTGATTGCATGTTTCGGTTGGTCCTATCTTTTACGGATAATCTACAGGTCGACCTGAAGGACGTTGATCGCCTTAAGTTAGGACTCGATTGGATAGATCCCGAGGAACGCTACTCGGCTACTCGGGGTGTAAACCCAGAGACTGGAAGCTTTGGTGGCAATGGACAGGACGGTTCATCTGTCCCTGATCCAGCATGGCCGATGCGACACCCAGGTCAAATGAACGACTTACAATTGCAATTATTGACCCTCCGGATCCAAGCGATGAGCCGGCCAATATATATTGCCCTTATTTGGATCGCTTTCTCGATAAGGCCACTATATGTTGACGAACTAGAGCTGCTTCTCGATTTCGATCGCGACGCCAATTCAGCAAGTGTAACCACTTGTGCTGATCGTCGTAGTAATTTCACCACTCGCCTCATGAAGGTTTTTCCCGATATCGTATTGACCAAGAATGGAAGGGTATTTGCCAATGTGTCATATGATACTCTGCGAGATATCTTACACCAGCTCTCTCAAAACTATCTTGCACCAGCCTTGACCCCGCACCTCTACATTGCTCGGTCGTGCCTCACAGTTTTGGCTTCATACGCCCTCAAAACCACGGACTATCCTGCTGTGGAAACAAACACCGGCTGCAGCCGCGCATCGGATAATGCCAGAGCTAGTATAGGTGACACGGAGAGCGCCGATAAGAACAAACCTGAACAGGCGAACAGCGAGCCTACCCCTATTCCGGAAGCCGGCGTTCCAGGTTTCCATGAAACCAAGCCAACAATTAAAGAAAAGTCTTATCCCTGGGGCTTTGATGATATGACAACCAATCAGCGAACCCTAGCGGATTATACGGCCCGTAATTGGCTAACTCATTACGAGTTGAGTCGGATAGATGGCGAATCTGAGTTAAACGACGAGGCATATCTTGCCTTCGTGTCAGATGGTGGGAACGTTCGGAACTGGCTCTATCTCTTAGAGCATCTGACAGACCCATCACAAAAAACCAGTAGCCGGTTTACAAGCGATTCTTTCGATTTGCTTCAACAACATTTGGACATCACGAAACTCGAAGATCTGAAAACCCTCTACCGCCTCGCGAGTCGGCAATCATCCCTTTCTAGTCTCGGTTGTCTTCTAACAGACGCAGCCGAAGTTGGAAATGAGACCGTTGTCCGTTCATTGTTGGCTAATGTGGATTCGCTGCCAGAAGAAGGCATCATAAGGGCTCTAGCGACCACCTATGGCAGTGCGCCTGACGAGATGCGGCGGAGCTGTGCTGTTTTCCTCGAAAGACAACATCCACGAAGACTAGCACAAGTGCAATTAACGGCGCAAGTTTTGGGTAACGAGAGGACCTCAAGGCTGCTGAGCGAGGAATTACTTGCTATGCCAATGAGTCTGGAGCGAGACGGCTGGTATGAAGATGCACTGCACCGAGCGATCGAATACTCTGATGATGCCATGATTGGCTTCCTGGAGAGCCGTTATGTTCCGAGACACCCCGAAAGTCGTCAAGGTTCTGAATGGTCACTAATACATCGGGCAGTTAGCCACGGAGATCTCCGTTCCCTGACTCGACTGTGGAAAGCAGGGTTGAAACATGATGTCAATGTATTATCACCTGATCACCGGAGCCCGTTGTTCATCGCCAGTTCTTACGGCTTCTCGGAAATTACCAGATTCTTAGCATCAAATGGGGCTGTTGTGGATAATACCAACGGAAATTTGAACCAAACAGCCTTGCACATCGCGAGCGACTATGGTCACTGGGGAACTACCAAAATGCTCCTCAGCCACGGAGCAGATACAACTTCTTTCGACAAGGAGGGCAACTTCCCATTACACCGTGCTATTCTCAAAGCGCACGTACGTCTTGCTGAGCTTCTCATCGAGCATTTTCCTAGCTCCCGGGACGAGAGGCTTTCCACGAGATATAGTTCCGCCGCAACGCCACACTCGGAAACGATTTCAAGTATTGAGTTTGGAGACAACGATGTACTAATCGCCGATAACAGCCTTGCAGTGGAACCGACCACTGACCAAGAGGCAGCACTATCCGGCTCTAGCCTGCTCGATACGGCCAATATACAGGGGCAAACCGTTCTTTTCGTTGCAGCAGCCAGGGAATTGCCTACGATTTGCAGGCGCCTACTAGAACAAGGCGCGGACCCAAACATGCTAGCGGATTGTACTAGGGTTCCACTTCACATGGCTTCCAAAGCTGGATCTATAGACCTCGTCCAACATCTCCTTGACAAAGGCGCTGTAATTAACCATCGCATGGATAATGATTTTGTTATCCCGTTACATTATGCTTGCTATCGGGGGCACGTTGAAGTTGCCAAAGCCCTTGCTGGACACAGCCATCGGGATTCAAGAGACAGTTTGAACCACACACCATTTTCCGCAGCTTGTTCCGGGGGTCACATCCACATTGTGGAAGCTCTTGTAGACTACTACGGTAAAGAGGACCGATTGGAAGGACTTATTGCCGCGGTTCGTTCTGGTCATCGCGATGTTGTCATATACCTCCTAGAAATGGGTTGCCAAGTTAACGCGAAGACTGTATATGGCGAGACAGCGCTTGGCGTTGCGGCTTCGTCGCCTAATTCGAGAATAACGCAGATCCTTCTCCAGAGAGGCGCAGAACCGGATATTGAGAATGACAATGGTGAATCGCCATTAGGCCTTGCAATTTACTGGGAACAAGAATCGGCCGTGCGCCTCCTCCTTGAAAAGGGCGCCAAAATGCGGTCGCCCAAGCGTTTCAGCCACCACACAAACCTCCTCGATTTCTCTTCGAGTCTCTCATCTAAACCCATTACCGAAATCCTTCTCGCTTCCTACCGGAGGGGGGGGTAATGAGGATAGACTGACACCAGCTAAAGCGCTGGTAAAGGCTATGCAGAAAGAACGCCTTGAACTTCTAGGACTTATTTTGAGTATATGGCTCGCGCCAGGGTATGAGGTGGTGGCCGGATCCATGGGAGAGGCAATTCACTACGCAGTGTCCCAGGGCCTAACAGATAATCTAAGGCTAATTCTTAGTAACCCGATTGTAAAGGCTTCCATCGACCATCAGATACCAGGTAAAGGCACGCCGCTTCATGCCGCAATTGACGCAATTAAGGATTCGGGTGAGCTAGTGGAGGTGTTGTTGGAAAATGGTGCCAACCCCGAAATTTCGGCCAGACCATTCGGTACTCCGCTCAATACAGCATGTGCGAAGGCGAAACTAGATATTGCAGAGAAGTTGCTTCTAAAACTGCCGAGATTGTCGGAATATCCCATCACGGGAAAATATGGAACTCCACTTCAATCCGCCATAGTTGGATTTAAGGAAGAGCCAGACGAAATAACGATCAAGATGCTGCATCTCCTCAATGAACACGACTATGGACCGAAGGGGTCGGGCAATCAAAATGGAGGTGCCTACGGCTCAGCATTCCATGCTGCTACATATCTCTCCACTTGGGAGGTAGTCCAGTGGTACGTGGAGAATAGCTCAGGTAATACGCCATTTACGGTTGATAGAGCCGGACGTCATCCTTGGAACTTAGCAATCTTACGTGGAGACTGGTTCATTGCGGAGCGTATTCTGACGCAGGCTTTGGTGCAGGCAGGGCTACCAGGCCTAGCCCCAGAAGCCTTCGTAAATTTAATGAGCCAGGATGACAAGCAAGGTCTTACTGGGCTACATTATGCCGCTATCTCGTCTTCTGAGACCATGATTACCACCATTCTAACATGGTGTAACAAGGTTAGTTGGGGAAAGCGCCTAATTGCCTCGCGAGATGGGGATGGATGGACTCCGCTGCATTGGGCTTGTCGACAGCCGAAGAAGGAGATCGTCAATACACTCATAGCGAATGGGGCTGACGTTGAGGCTCTGACAAATGAGTCCTGGACACCCTTCCAAATCGCGAGATTTCACGGGATCACTGATGAAGAGTATCTAAGCGTCCTTTCAGATATAGGGGATCAGGGGGAAGAGCCACCGGAGGGCGTGGAGCCGCGTGCCGGCAAAGAGTGCTGTGGTTATTGCTTCATTGTAAGTGAAACTTATTTTTTTGGATTAGGTTGCAAGCTAACACAGCATACAGCCACTCGGCTGGAAATACTACCGATGCCAAGAAAAAGATTGCGTGGGTGGTGTTGATCTATGTTTTAAGTGCTATAAGCACGCCGATAACCTACATGAAAGGGGACACGAATTTGTATGTATAACTAGCACATAATGTTAGATTTGAGCGATCCCAGTAGTAGTTAGTATAGGTGACTAAGATAAGCGGTTAAATGATTTCCGGAAGTTTTCCGACTTGTGGTATGAAGATGAAGAAGATTTAATGTTAGTGTTGTAATATGGTATCTTTAGGGGAAGTACCAAAAGGGGACGCCGAACTAAGGTAAAACCGCTGTACAGTGGACACCTTCGTGGAGAGTGTTTAATACTGTAATACTATTGTGATTAAAAAAAGCTTGACCTCTACGATCCCTTAGTACAAAAGTATTTTATCATATGGAACACTATATACATGCTAACTTATTGTGGTGGTGCGTTTGTTTTACTCCTGCTGCCAAGATGACCATAGCGATGATTGAGAGAGCGCAGATACTCAAGCTGAGAACCTCCCAAATCACCACCCTTTGAAATACCTTTAAGTTCTTTTCTCTTCGGATCGAGAGATGTGAAAGCGGAGAAGTATGCGACTGACGTCAACTTGTAATGAATAATTTTCCCTTTCTGAGGTTCGCGGCAAGACGTACTGGGTCGGTAATAAGGGTCGGTATTGGACGTTTATTAACGGAGGAGTAGAAAGAGCGGGTGTTGAGTCATCCGACCCCCAGGAATATGTCGTGCCAGTTTATAGCAGGTGTGTTTTAATATCATCCACTTAATTATGAATTTCCTAAGACTGTTTGTTGTCGTTGTCGTTTATTTGTAAGCGTGGTCGTAACTTCATGGTAGCACCAAACTGGTGCCCACCTGCGGGTCGTGGGAGTAGTTGTTCGGATGCATCACTATCAGTACTAATACTAGCAACATGTATTTAGTTCAGTCTAAGCAATGTGGTCTGAGGCGGTGGCAGAGAGTAAATAGAAATAATCAGTTCGATAATCTATGAATGCTCCTTTTTAGTTATCATATTGATATTTCTAGTGGAATCTACCTATATGACCCTTGAAAGCCTTGACAACATGATCTGCGCCAATTTCCTTTTGCATTTAAAATAGAAATCCATTTAATGAGAAAGGGGCCGCGGGGTATGATTCCCTCTCCCAAAAGGGGGCGCAATATGCGAGCCCATTGAGCCTGCTGGGGGCCAATCCGGAGGCCATACATCGATACACAAAAAATGATACTCCAAACAGAAGTGTCGGGGGCTAAGGTCTACGAAAGCGAAAACCAAGAGAAATTAAAAGCTACGTGAATTTCAGGAAGTAATGTGCCATCCCCAAGCCTACCATCTAGGCCCTTATCCAATCTTTAACAAACGAACATGAGGCGCTTCATATGAAGGTATCCGGTGGCCCACAATAAATTTTCCTGTAAAACTACAACGTTGTAGTGAATTCAGTCGTAAGTGTAGAAACCATGTGGGTAAGATTCAAATTACGGGTGTGCTCGGAATATCGAGCTGGACTTACGCACATCTGCTTCGACCGGATGATCTATTTCCTCCGACCCCATGACAGGTCCATAGCGGCTCAAGACTGGTTCGCGGTCTATGTATATATGCATTTTCACGCCTAATTGTTGCCTAAAAATCAATCGCCCACCGTTGATTGGCTGTTTCTCGCATTATGCCTTGACATGCCCCTCATTGGAGGCCAAGCAATATGCAATGCTACCACCTACAGATATGCCATAATAATATGGCGTGATAGGGCCTTAAGACCTTTCTGACCAACTAGCCAAGATTTCGAAGTCCGCAAAAACTCAAGAAAAAGAGATCCGCAAAGGAGATTTCCACTACGGCGCTGCTACCCTCGTCGGTTGCCTTGCCTGTTTATAATTATAAATAAACCCCCGTTTCCCCTTATATTGCGGTAGGAACCGAGTCCTTCTTGGTCACCGCCAGTCTAAGCCCTCGAGTAATATGTCATGCCTTCCCCGGATAACGCCGTCCAAGGGGGGAATCCATGCGTGAAATGTACGTCCTTTTTTGCAAATAAACGGCCTTCATTGGACAAAGCCAAGCCCAGAGAAGTATCCGATGTTCGAGCAACCGCCGCCGAAGGTTGCTCATTCTGCACACTAATTTCTCAGAGACTACAATGTATGGACATAGAGAGATCGGTATCCGGCGAGGAGATATTATGGTTTTCGGGTAGGTACTCGGGCAGTTACAGGGTTAATGAACCATATGAGTTAAGAGTAGGAGTCGGGACTCCCATGGGTGACTCTCTATTCTTTAAACTATGCTCATCTAAGTGTAAGCAACAAGCTCCTAGTCTTATCCACGAACAGTCGTTAATATAACCTAGTTCTCAAGCCGCCAGCTTCTAGGGTTGTTCAAGACACCAACGACTCAGAGGAAAGCAAAGCGTTAATCCTGAAGTGGCGCGATACATGCATTGAAACTCACGCTGAGTGCCGACCTTCCGACGTACCGACAGAATATTGGAAGCCAACAAGACTACTACAAGTTGAATCTTCAAAAGAAAATGAAGCCGAAGTCTGTAAACTTGTGAACGGGTCACAAATTGCTGAAGAAGAGGGATATGTCGCTCTAAGCTATTGCTGGGGCAAGGACCCTCGTTTCTTAAAGCTGGAGAGTGGAAACGAGCATGAGCTGCGTGAGGGTGTATTGCTCTCAAGTTTGGAGAAGACATTTCAGGATGCTCTTAAAGTTACCCGATGGCTTGGATATAAATACATCTGGATAGACTGCCTCTGCATCAAGCAGGATAAAGACAAGGAAGATTGGCAGACTGAGGCACCGACCATGAAATCCGTATACTCTGGGGCTTCCATAACAATTGTTGCAGCTCACGGGGGGGATCCTAGCTCTGGGTTGTTCACGACGAGATACGCAGAGTCCATCGTACCGCCAGTTATACAATGTTCCTGGGCCCGTAGTTTGGGCCCAACACGCACCATTATTTATGATAATCTATGGTACTACGAGATTGACAAAGGGCCCCTCGCATCGCGTGCCTGGGCCGTACAGGAGCGCGCCTTGTCAAGGAGACTTGTTGTTTTTGGCAAGGCACAGGTCTTCTTCAAATGTTCAAATATGAACCTTTGCGAATCCTATCCCAACTGCACACCACCCTGGTCAGTAACGGGCTCGGGTACATCGGCACTCTTCCAGTTATCGGACCAAGTCGCATCACCAGAAAATGCTTGGTCAGAAGTGGCCAGGATATACTCAGCCACAAAGCTAACTCGAGATGAGGACAAGCTAATGGCTTTGTCTGGACTCGCAGAAAAAATGCAACGGAGATTTCCGGGAGAGGATTATGTTGTTGGGCTTTGGGGAGTCAATCAAACCCACCGCGCAACAGAGTTACTGTGGACTACAGATCATTATATTAACAAGCCAGCTCGCCGCCCAAGTCCATGTGTGGCTCCTACTTGGTCTTGGCTCTCCATCATCACTGAAGTTAGTTTGCGAGATCCTAAAAAAGACATTGGTGGGAAAGTATTGATTAAGATCTTGGAGGTTTGTGTAACCCCCGTCGACGCAAAGCATCCAACTGGCAACATTCACAAGGATCCCTGGCTTCATATTCGATGCAAACTCAAACCAGCTCAATGGAAGATTACAGATTATTACGAAGATGATTACCTAGGAAAGTATAGGATCACTTTCGACGGTATTGCCCGCAATCGGAGTCGGGGCGATAATATTATAGTTTCGGTTGAAAACGTTAAATTAGATGGGCCCATTAGTATGGATCTGGCAAACAGGAAGATATTCCTACTCCCTGTTACAGAATTCTTTTTTCGGCGGAGAAAGAAAATAGCGGGTTTAGTGGTTACTCCAGTAAATAACCAGGAAATGAGATACGAGAGGCTAGGATACTTCGAAATGTACAAGAAAGATGCAGGGAGATTGATGTATGAGCGAAGAACCTCCTCTTTTAGCAATGAAGGATTAAAAATTCGGAAAAAAAGAGGGTTTCAGAAGCAGTGGTGGAAGATCCCAGCCCGATCTATATATTTGGTATAAATACAGAAATTCTGACCTTGTCGCCCAACATACCTAGTGCCGTTGACTAGTTGACCTACCAATCGAAACTCATCTAGAACCGATAGCGACAATGTAAGCTCCTACAATACTTATTATTCGATGCCACTATCGTAGAGATAAGGAGCAACCGTAAAGGATTATTTAAGGCGAGGCTAGTCGAGGCGCATGGCCAAAACGTGTCAAACCCGGCTAGTCTTCTCACTATCATAAATGACAGCATACAAAATGCTCCAGCCATGCGCCCTACGCGTCTAAATGGAAATCCCACCAATAGGGGCTGGTGTGATGAAGAATAGGAGACCTAGCCCATTCTCGCGCCTGTTGTTTATTTATTTACTTAAGTACATTTGCGAAAAAGAAAAACGCTCAAGGCGCTAGTGCTTATCATTTACCTACTGTGACTCCTATACTCTTCCTGCATTCTCACCGTTGCAACGAATTGGCTTCTTGGATTTTTAGAGATTGTTTACTTGCTCCGCCACAAACTGAATTAGTGCCACAGACAACACAACAAGCGGTAAGCCAACCAGAGGTTCAAGTCGCGAAGCAAGGGAGAAATATCGCATGGTGCAGGATGAGTGACAACCAATGCTTTTTCTACGGCTTAGTTCGGGTAATTTGGCGCTAAGGCGTATTGGTAGGCAGAAACGAAACGAGAAAATGAATACACTTAGTAGTCGTCTGAAACATCGAGCGAGGGCTTTGCATAGAGGTGTGGTTACAGAAGTGATATGTCGCGTTGGAACAGGCTACCGCATCTTGTCCTAGATTCGCTTGATATAGCCTAGAAGACAATCGTTATCCCATGTCCACAGCCCCCAGCACCAGTTTTGGGAACTGCTTTCTTTCTACGCACATTTATGTTCCCCTTTCTTCTTTAATTTCCCCTGTAAGTCTGTCGGCAAAATACTAGAAAATTGCAACTCTATTCGTGTTTTCGAAATACCATTATCGCCAGTTCCCATCACCAGATAACCATTAGGCCTCCATAGCAGGCGCCAGAAACACAATGAAACTCAAGTATATTTCTGGATGTAAGAAGCCTTGCCGCTCCCTTGAGTGAGTCCGCACTATTCAAAATCCCAATTATGACCTCGAGTTCTCACCAAAGACTTCTACATAGTATCGTCCTAGTACCCGGGCCAGTGGGGACGATCAACCAATTCTCGGCCGGCAAATCTTCTACTGGGACGAGTCAACAGGGGTGGCTTCAAGATTTCATCAAGCTGGAGATAGATGCCCGACTCCTTGAATTCGACTATGACGACGCTAATAAAGGTTTCGACCACGTTCTCTCTCCAGAGGGAATAAAGGAGATTTCTGATGGCCTTGTCCGCTGTCTACACGAACAGGTGAGTTTGCGCGCCCACCAACTATCCGGATGATTGCGCGGTTCCTCATTTGCAACGCAGAATAACGGGTATACTCCGATGGCACTTGTCGCCCACAGTCTAGGTGGTATATTTGTGAAGCAGGTGTGTTCCCCATGGCCAACTACTGAGGACTGCTAAAGAGTGCTGACACGGTCCGCAATTGCACAGGCATTAGTTAGTTTCCAAAACTATCCTCAACTTCTAAGTCGATGTAAAGTTTTGGTATGTTATCTCATCCCTTGATTTCAATTGAAGGCAAGAAAATGTCTTGATATTGTACGTTCGTGTTAATTCTCTCGCTAGGTGTTCTTCGGTACTCCCCATCGTGTGCTCCCTCCTCTGAACCCTTGGGAAGACATTCTTAGCGATGTCTGGTGGGCCTCTCTGTGTTCATGCTTTAGGCCTAAGTCGTTCATACCAAACATTGAAGCCTTATCGGCGTTTCTTGACAACCTGTCCAACCAATTCATAACCATATCTCCGCGGCAGCGCATCATCAATGTCATCCCATCTGCAAAGTATGCGGGGAACGACCACGTAAGTTTCGGAATCCGTAGGAATATTTATAACTCGTGCTTGCGGAAAGATACTAATACAGTGAGGTTAATGAAGGCTTTGAACGGCTACTCTGGTGTCACCGGCCTTGTTCATGAACTCAATATGACACGGGAATGCGGGCTCGTAGATATCGGCAAGTTCTCGGCCAAGGATAAGGAGCTGTTTTCTCGCATTTTCGATAGATTTCGCGCAGGTAAAGTAGCCCTGAACTTGGAACAGATAAGATTCTAACAAATGCCATATTCTAGCGGCCCAAANGGGGGGACGAGGAAGGCGAATACAAAACTGAGGAATACGACGCGTGTCTCTCCGATCTAGCCAAGCTGACACCGCCATTCGTAGTACCCCACGAAGCTCAACGACATCCGATTCAATATCAACGCGAACTACCCTCTGAATGTTTGAGTTGGCTGGAATTAACCTCGTCATGCATCATGACAATAACTACGCCGGCCACGGCAGAGGAAGGCAGTCTTGCTGTTCAACTTTTCCGTGAATCACAAAATAGAGGCCACAACACTTATTATTTTCCCTTTTCTGATACAGATATGACTAAAGCTTCAGTCACGGAGCTCGCCGCGTCTCTCGCCTTTCAGATCCTGACCCAGGATCCAAAAAGGTTTGACCGAGTGAGAAATTTCTATCACAGCATGAAGGATGAAAAGTGGTGGTCACCACTTGCAATCATCTCGTTATTTCGATCGGTCTTGGATACTGAATCGGACTCAAAACCAATCCACATTATCATCAATGAGGCGCACAAGTGCTGCTTACCATCCACTCAAGAACTAGACCAATTGCGGTCGCTATTCAAGATTAGGGAAGATGCCACCAAGGTCAAACTGGCTCTTTTCTACCAAGAAAACAGTCATATAGACGAATCCCTACGGAAGTTTGACGCGTCCCTCACAAATTGTTCTCTAGAGGCCGGCGGCCGCCTTACCTGTGATATCCACGGTCTAGCCGCCAAGCCTTTCCCTAAGATTAGTGGTGTCTCGACACGTGTCTCTTGGACGTCAGATGTCATAGGAAATTACCAGAATCGCACACAGTCAATACAGACCATAAGGCTCCCGATTAGAGACCCCGAAAAACATGACAGACAGCCGCTACAAGAATCAGTAAATACTCATGCAGGAGTGGAAGATGCCGTTTCCGTTTGCCTGCATGGTCTTTCAGGCTGGGCGCGGACTGCTCTCGGGTGGATTCTTCATTCCAAGCGCCCTCTGTCGCATGATGAGCTGGCTACTGCGGTAACTATCACAGACAAGACGGCAAAGTTTGTTCCCGGATGCGCCCAACAATCTCTCCCGTTTGGTTTTGCTTCGAGCCTTCAGGCCGAATTTGGCTTTTTTATCACGGCTGAAACAGGCCGTATTTCCTTCAGTACTGATCATATCAGGCACTGTTTCCAGGAGATATTAGCTAGGCAACAGTCAGATCCACAGCCGAGCCGAGGGGACGCGAATGTCAACAACCCCGAAGACCTAGAAGTCATCATACCAGGAAAAGCCGACATCGCGAGAATTCTCCTGGAATACCTGTCGTCCGAGGCACTTCTAGAAACCTTCGAGGCTCACAAGTATGAACCAACACGTCATATCCAATTCTTAGACATCGCTAGTTACGTGATGCAATTCTGGATGGTCCATTACCGAGAATCCGAAGGGATGGATCAATCTAACCGCGACATTTCAACCATCATCCGTAACCCCAAACTGCTGAAAATATGGCCAGATCTTGTCAAAAGATTCAATGAGCCGGCGACCTGGCTAAAATATGATGCGAAAACCCCGCTAGTTATCGCAGCACAATTAGGGCAAGCTAGCATCATGGAGGAGCTAGTCAAAGACATGGACGAAGTCGTGGAGTTTGAGGAATTGAGATTGGCTATTTATCCAGGCAGCTACCACGGCCACCACGATGCCGTAAAGTATCTCCTTACGCGGATACCNGGGGGGCGCGACCTCCAGAGAAACTAGACCGGCTTTGCTAGGAGCATACATAGGCGGCCACAGCTCACTGATGCAGCTCCTTCAGGATCACTTGCGAGGTTCGGGACCCCAGGGAGAAAAAGAAGACCTCCTTCGGCAGGCGGCAGACCTAGGCGACGAAAGTCAATTTTCCGCGGTCCTTGGAGGTGGGGGTCCCCCTGTTTACGACCCAACGTATATTACGCTACTAAAGAATGCCGCCCGTTATGGACACGCATCGATTGTTCAGACGATCCTCGACCACTCCGATATAGGCGCCGGTTCAGAAGCCGGCATAGATGCTCCAATCGCCTTGGCCGCAAAGGAAGGTCACTATTTTGTGGTTAAGAATTTACTCCCTTTCCACGATGGAAATGCCCTGGAATATGAAGTCGATCGGGAAGACGTTCAGGAAGCCTTTGCGACGGCTATGAGAAACGCTGCATGCTACGGACATGAAACAGTCCTTAGGCTTCTCCTTGAATGGGCTGACGCCACCATACCATCTCCACTATGCCGCGAACACGAGGACAAGTTGCACTTCCTAGGGGATGTACTCCTCGACGCATGCCAGGAGAGGCAATACGAAACCGCAGAGTTATTATTACAGCGTGAAGCAAGCATCGTAGCAACGGACTATAAAGGCCACACCGCCCTTTTTCACGCTCTCAGTCATGGGCCTTTATTCGAACCAATAGCTTTAGAGATTCTCAACCGCACCTCCGACAAGCTGGATTGCATAGACGATATTGGCGCCGTATTTTTCCGGGCCGTGGAGTTGGGGCATACCAAGTTCGTAGAACGGTGCTTCCAATTCCCACGAGGAGAGAAAAACAGTCTATTGGTCGAGAATCTTCTTGATGATAACCTTCGTGATGCCGTTCACTATGCCGCCAAGGCAGGGCGTCTAGACATGGTCCACCTTCTCTCGCATTATGCCAAATGTGATCGAATTGACAAAGACGGTTGGACGCCTCTGGCTTTGGCGGCCGTTAAGGGGCATATAGAAATAGTCAGGTACTTGATGAGATGCGGACCCAATAAAAAGGACCAACTCGTGCATCTCACGAGAGCACTGCATTATGTATGCTCGTCCTCGCCTTCGGACAACCAAGCAGAAATAGTCAAGATGCTGTTGCGGGGTGGAGCGGACCCGAATGCAACGGGCCTATACGAGACCCACAGCCATATCGCGCCCATCGACAAACTAGACATGGCAATCCACGTAGCAGCGCGCCGATGTAGCCCGGACGTTATCGCGTTGTTAATACTGCACGGAGCCGATGTTCATTCAAAGTTAGAGGACGGCTTAAACCTGCTCCATTCTGCAGGCAGTAGATCCGACGACGACGCTGATACCACTGTTGTGACAAAGAGGAGGAGAGTGGACTGATGCCTTAAAGGGCAGCACTAGGGCATGTACCAGACTTTTATTTTGCACCTCGGCGACATGTGTAGTACGAGTTACCGTGACGAGCTATAGTTTTACTACACCTAGGTATGTATATCTCCGTCTTCTCAGCTCAGGTTTAACAACCTGTAGACATCCTACGTAATACAGTACCAATTTCCGCGCTACTGCAAGAACATGCATCGTGGCCCCACAGTGGATCCAGATAGTTTCCGCGCGACCCGAGCTGTCGGGTTCTTTGCCAAGTCAGCAGAATAAGCCCTCGTCTTATTGGCTCTACTTCTCGCAGACGACACCACCTACTTTAGGTACCTAAGGTTAACCTATTATCAGTTTACAAGATCCAAAATTCATAGCAGAGTTAGGTTGGTGCCAAGATTTGTAACAGCATTGTATTACATGATGACTACAGAGAGTGCCAAGGATACTTCAAGTCATTCCCTCCGGACATCGGAGGACTTAACTATGGCTCATCCCCTTTTTTTCACTCTCACGCTTCCTACCCTCCATCGACGCATTCTCAGATCGCATGTCTCTCTTCAAATGATTTCAAAAGATGAAGAGGCGACTTACTTAGCTTAAGGATATCGCAGTTCGTAGGTAAGGGTAAGCTACCATAGACGTTAGTTATACACAATCACAAAACGGACATTGCATACGTTCAATTTTAATCAATAGATTACTACGGCAACAAATAGCTGCCTTCCTACTCCGGCCCAGTATCGTAGCACGAACCACCGAGCCTACAAAAACCAAATTCCACAGACAGCCCCAAGCTGAATATTTTCACAATACACAGAAAGCCAAAGACGGACAACCAACTGCGGTCTCCATCTTTTACTTCATTTGTCCCACATAGCGCCCGCAACCCATTTTTTTAGTTTCCCCATCCCTTTTTCCCTCAACTGATCAAAGCCTGAAGAAGAGAATCGCAAACGAAGGGGACGGGACGTCTCCTATATAGTTTACAGTGGCTTGCCCCCGATGAACTCACTCCATGGCCGAGCCTCGGAGGGGATTCCGCTGGATCGGGGGAGCTTCTTAGCCATGCATTCCTACAGAGCCCTATTAGTAAAAAAGCGCTAACCTGACAGTAGCTCCCCTCGGGTTACTTACAGAGAACAGCATAGCCGTGTTAGCCTCCATCATCAATGGAATGCCGAAGTCCTATGTCTCAGGTTAGCAGTGCGAAAAATCACAGGAGCTCCCCATCATATGATGAGCATCAGTGGCGAGGTATAGTATGAACACTTACAACAGCGTTTCTTCGCATGAGGTAGTTCTTGTCCAGAACATCCTAGAGCATCAAGTCAGCATTCTATGTCCCCGACTCCACTCCGGCATAAGGGAGGTTCTAGAGAATAACCACATACCTTGGCCCTAGACGAGCACAGGTTAAATACGGCCTTGATATCGTTCTTCTCAAAGGCATCCCGGATCGCCAGCTTGTCGACCGGTAGGTCGATTAGCTCGACTTGAACGTCGCCCTTAGCCGTTCTCTCGATGAACTCCTTGACCTCCTTTGATGCGGCGAAGAACTTGTACTTCAGCGGCGAGAGGTTGTCCACGATTACGGTGAGCCAGTTCCTGTCTGTCTGGCCACCAAGAAGGATACCCTCACCGGGCTCAGGGACACGGAAGTTGTTTGTCGATTGCATCGCAGCCCAGTACTTTACGAAGGTCAGCAAGGTTATTCATCGTGACGTCGATAAGAGAGGGATCTCGAGACGATAGTTCCAGAGGGAAAATTGCTTACCGCGTCCACGACATCACGACCAAAGCACGCCATTTCTCCACTGTAATGAATTAGCAAGGATCGAATGATATCCCCAAGTGTCAGAACCTACGTAGAGCTCATCTCGACACCCAACATAGGGTCAGCACCAGCTAATCTAGTCCAGCCTGCGCACGCCAAGTTAGCCTACTGCTTTCACTGAAGATTTGCTGAAGCATGAGACCAGCCGGTCAACGACTTACTGAACTGGGGTACCTTGACTGCACAGTAATCGCGCTGTACGGCCATGAGATCTGTAGGCTTAGGCACATTGTTGCCAGTGAGCGCCTTGGTGGCGATATCGATCTAAAATTCTCTTGTTAGTAATTTCTCTAGTAATTTAAGTAGTAAGATGATCAGCTTACAAAGTTCGTAGCCAAAGTCTTAGAGACAAAAGGGAAAGATCGCGAGGCTCGCAAGTTACACTCAATCACAAGCAGATCCGGTTCACCGCCCTCAGCCTTCTCAGCCTTAATCAATTGCATGTTGAAAGGACCAGTAATGTTCCACGCCTTAGCAACCTTCTGCGCGATCTCCTTGACGCGCTCGAGGATCTTAGGGTCGAGGCTTTGGGGCGGGAGGATGAGAGTGGCATCGCCAGAGTGTACACCGGCATTTTCGACGTGCTCCGATACAGCGTGGACCAGTAGCTGGCCACCAGAGGCAACGGCATCGACGTCGAGCTCGGCAGCACCCTCAATGAACTTGGAGATAACGACAGGGTGCTCGGTGCTCTGTCAAGGAGTTAGAAGTGGTTAGTTACCCTTTCAGGAAAGCAGACTTACGACTGTGCTGGCGGCCTCAAGCTTCTCGCTAAGCTCACTCTCCGACCTAATCACGCTCATAGCCGCACCCGAGAGGACGTAACTTGGCCGGACGAGAACTGGGTAGCTGACGCGATCCGCGAATGCCTTCGCTTCACTCAGGCTTGTAAGCTCTGCCCATGGGGGCTGTTGAAGGCCAATTCCGTCTAGTATTTCCTACAAACATAAGTCAGATGGATGCCTTTACAGGTACGCTTTTACTCGTTCTCAGGAGGTACGAACACTGAATTTAGCACGGTCCTCTGCCTTATCGATATCAAGAGGGTTGGTTCCGAGAATCTTCACATTGCCCTGCTCTTGGAGCTTGAGAGCAATGTTCTGCGACAACTGCCCACCGAAACTGACTGCTACCGATCCAGCGTGCTCGCTACAGAGAACTAGAGTCAGCAGGTAGTCGGTAGAAGGAGAGCGGAATTAAAGCGGTAATGGATCCGGTCTCTTAGCGAATATACGTATCCATCTTGTAAAGAGTATCGGAAAGTAGGATATACGCACAGTTCATAAATATCCATAACACTAGAGAAATTATAAGTCAGCTATTGCCCCGCAAGAACGAAGTTTAGAGATACACACCGTTCCCAAGAAAGCTCCTCGAAGTATAGTCTATCTGAAACATCGTAATCCTATACAATTAGTGGTCAGCAAGTTGAACTAGCCTAAGTGATACCGGATAGAAGGCGACTCAAATCTCAGACCACCATGGTCTCCTTGAGTGCAACATATCCGGTCTGAAGGCGTACCGTCGAGTATGTTTCCGGGTTGCTGCAATGAAGTTAGCAATTACGAGAATTTATGATTCCAAAAAGGCATAATAGGAAATATAGGCACCGCGGCCTATATGCAGGAGGTGACTGGTGTGCCACAGAGGAAACGCCCATACGACCGTCGTGAAGTAGGAATATACCACAGAGCTAGCTGGGTAAAGACGGCTAGAAAATAATACTACACGCAACCAGTCAGCAGATGAAACTCATACAAAACTCGCACAGAGATACTACGTTGGACATATCGTACCTCACTAGTTAATCATAATAGTCTTCTTTCCCTGCTGTCTCAAAGCCTGGGTGGCGCTAACAGCACACCAGTCGAATTCGACAGAGGAGCCGATTCTATAGACACCAGAGCCAAGGATGATGCTCTGGTCGTGGCCAGGCTCCAAGACTACGTCGTGAGATGAGGCGTTATCTGCCAGCATGTTAGAAAGCGCTCACATTAGAAAAGAAGTACACGTAAACTCGTACAAGTAGTGTAGAGGTAGTTGGTGTCGGCAGGGAACTCAGCGGCAAGGGTATCGATCCTACCCGAGGCGTTAGCAAGTTGTTATGGAGAGGAGAGGAGTGGCAATTCCCTACTTCTTTACCCAGGGGTGGATACCCAAAGACTTGCGGTAGGCTCGGACTTCGTATTCAGTGACCTCGTGGCCGCCGACGCCGAGAGCCATGGCAATCTGCTTGTCGCTGAATCCAAGGCATTTCGCTTTCTTGAGCTGCTCCATCTTGAGAGATTTGAGGCCAGCACTCTGCTCGATAGACTTGCTCATGTCCACGATATTTTGCAACTTGTACAAGAACCACCGGTCAATCTTAGTGATTTCATGAACCTTCTCGACTGAGTATCCCTCATGCTGCATGGCTTGACCGACTGCAATCCACCGTCGGTCCGTTGGGTTGGCTAATGATACCAGTTAACACAAAATCCCTAACGGTGAAGGCGGGGATTGAGGATTGAGCGACAAAAACTCACCTAGTTCGTGGTCCAAGTCATCGAATTTCTCCTTCTTTGGGTTGTACCAGCCAGGGCTATTAACCAGATTAGCATTGCGTGCATGTACATATAAATCAAGGAGGAACAATAACAAGCCGTCGAAACACATCACATGCACACTTACAATTTAGGGTCAACCATACGAACGGCCTTCTGGATAGACTCCTCGAACGTTCGGCCAATAGCCATAACCTCACCGACAGACTTCATCGCCGAACCGATGTTCCTTCCGACAAGCTCGAACTTTGACAGATCCCAGCGAGGAATCTTGACGACGATGTAATCGAGCGAAGGCTCAAAGTTCGCAGACGTGGTTTTCGTTACGGCATTGGGCAAGCTAGGTAGTGTGGAACCAAGACCGATCTTGGCGGCAGTGTATGCAAGCGGGTAGCCCGTTGCCTTGGAGGCGAGAGCAGAAGATCGTGAAAGACGAGCGTTGACCTCAATGACTTTGTACTCGAGACTCTCGGGGTGCAGGGCGTATTGGGCGTTACACTCTCCCACAACACCGAGATGTCGGACAATCTTGATGGCGGCAGTACGTAGAAGATGATATTCTTCATCAGACAACGTCCTGTTCTCTTATGTCAGTGTGACCTCACGCATGCAGCATTTAAGACATACATTGAAGGAGCTACGACAATAGAATCGCCGGTATGTATGCCGAGAGGGTCGAAGTTTTCCTGGCCATCTTAGCGAGATTACGTTTCCAAAGACACAAATGCACTCACCATATTGCACACCGTGATGCCTGATTGTAGGGTTAGATTTGCCATCGCGATTCCAAAGCGAATTTCGCTCAAAGTTTACAGCAAAGCACTTACAGTTGTCTTCAGAGTCTCGAACAATTTCGTATTCGACTTCTTTCCATCCTTTCTGTAATATCCACAGTCAGCATGCTGATTACTCGGCCACTCGGCGTCTCAAAAACAGATTTATGACACAGGATTTGAGTTTGAGAGCTCCACGCGCTGGCGCACAAGTAATCCTTTTCCAAAGTGCGAGAGGCCAATTCTTCAAATACGTACCAAACTCTTTTCAACAAGCAATTGAGGAGAGAGGGTCAGAGACCGGGCAGCCAACTGCTCGAGCTCATCCCTGTTCTTCGCGAAGCCGGAACCAAGGCCACCCTACATAGAATGAGCAATCCGAACACATGCGATATAAGGCATAGAGGTTCACGGCGCATACCAAGGCATAAGCTGCTCGCACAATAATCGGGTATCCAATCTAGCCATGCACTGTGAGTCATACAATCGTCCACATCGGGTTCAGTATTTTGTTCTCGTACCCTATCAGCAGCCTCAAGGGCTTCATCTACAGTCTCGACGGCAACCGATTCGGCTACAGGGATATCAATCTCTCGCAGCGCATTGGCAAACAACTCGCGGTCTTCGCTAAGCTCAAGCGTTTTGACCGAAGTTCCGAGCACCTTGACGTTGTACTTCTCGAGCAGGCCCAGCTTCTGCATCTGTACACCTAGGTTGAGGGCAGTCTGGCCACCATACGACAGCATGATGCCGTCGGGCTTCTCGCGCTGCAGGACATATTCGCAGTATTCGGGGGTTACAGGCAGGTAATAGACTTCGTCGGCAAGGCTGTGACTCGTTTGGATAGTGGCGATGTTGGGGTTGAGCAGCACCGAGGCGACTCCGGCCTCCTTCAAAGCTTTTAGAGCTTGTGAGCCTATCCAATTGACATGTCTCGTTAGTCCATATTATAATTATGAAGCTCTTGTGAGGGGACTAAAGAGACTCCCTCTCTCTCTCTGGCCGCCCGTACCGGAATAGTCAAACTNCGCCGGCCTGGCCAATGGAGAGGCCACCACTGCCAATGACCAGGACTTTCTTGAATTGGGTGTCGGGCTGCTTGAAGAAGGTCTTGGGCAGGTTCTGCAGGTAGCTG
>JAPUUL010000620.1:0-15964 GCA_029590625.1 Lasiodiplodia mahajangana
ATCGGGGCTTCATGCGGCAACTCGAGCTTTGGTGGGAAATGGGTTGCCCAGCCGACGACAATGGCGCAGTAGAGCGCCATCCCATCTATCAGAAATGGCTCTACGACGGAATGCTCCAGGAGGCTCGATATATGAGGGTAGCACCCGACGCCGAGCAGATCCGCTTCGAAGACGAGGTTCAAGTGGAGGAAAAGGGGCAAGATAATGCTACGGTAACACAGAGCGACGGGAAGGAAGTTCGGTGTAAAAAGTGCAGACGCACGCTTGCGACTCCAAACTTCCTCGTGTCCCATACACCCACCGGGGAGTCTGCCAGTTCTAGTTGTGCTCACATCTTTATCGATACGTTGTCCTGGATGCGACCCATGCTCGAAGAAGGCACCCTCGATGGCCGCCTGGTTTGTCCGAACTCTAAATGCGGCGCCACGGTCGGTCGATTTGCATGGCAAGGGCTGCAATGCACGTGTAAACAGTGGATAGTGCCCGCGTTTTCCTTGAACCGAAGCCGCGTGGACGAGGTGAGTTCACGACCCATCGGTGCCTCGGCCATTCGCTTGCCTCCAGGTCGCAATGGAAGCTTATAGGATTTGGCCGGTCCCTGTCCTGGAACGAATACCTACATATTGCTATGCGTATGTCGATGCCGGAGAATTCCTGGACTATTTACTCGGTTCTTCTACCTATTTGAATCTGGCCGCTCGCCTTGAACTGCCGTTCACAAACGGCTTCTTTGCCGGCTACCGAAATTTTTAGAAGCTAGCAATGCTAGGCGCCAAGGCTTGCAGGGGATCATAGCTTTGCCCATGGATAGGCCTCAAGACAATTCTGTCAATAAGCTTATTTGCCCAATAAGCACCACCTATCACGATACCTAGCGGGAATGTTGGTTCTTTTCGCGTCGAGGCCTTTTGCGTACGAGCGAATACGTACATCGGTCCTATTCGATCTGAACCCTGCGGCCGTTACCGCTAATAGACTAAAACATACGTAGTGTACATGACAGCCGCGAAGGAGCGAGGTGCCTGCTTTGCTGCTCAGGGGCGTCGTCACTCCCGCAGGCTGATGCATGACGGTTCCTACCCATCCCATCTTCAGTGAGCGAGAAAAAAAAAAATCAAAAGACGGCACATGCCNGACTACCTACACTAAGTGTGTGCGATCATGGACGCCGTTTTCAGGCCGTGTGCAGCATCAACCTGTCACGAAGATTCCAAATTATTACAAAACTAAAACTAAACCCTCCCACTTCCCTGNCCCCCCAATAACCACCTCTCTCTACTTACCTATCATACATCACCGAATCCGAATAGACCCTGAAGATCCCTGGTGTCCCCCAACGATGGACGTGTCATTGGCGCTGGCGGCGCCAGCGCCAACGGTTCATCGAGAGGCGGAAAGGCGTCGGAATGATTCATCAGCCTCAATTTCGGGTTTCTTTCCGTGAAGTTGGAGTGGTAGAAGTGGCGTTACCGCACCACGCCGCACGTACAGAATGTTGCAGTCTCAACTGAAACACAGATACACACACATGATGAAAGAGACGTTTGTCAGTCTGTCCGTCAGTCAGTCAGTCAGTTAACACGACGTATTCGTTTCCTTCGATCCCGCTTGTAGCGAGGTAAGGTTAAAGAAAATTAAAAATAAAGCAAGGTAATCTAATGTCGGGTTCCGGGGGAGGATTTCGCGATCTGTATGTAANTTTTTTTTTCTTTTCCTTTTTTCGGTGTAATGGAGGCGTTTCCAGTGCAGACAGACAGACAAGGTAGCTAACCTAACCTACCTTCTAGCGGGGGGAGGGGAGGAAGCGGTCAAGATGGACTAGGATGGATGGATTCAATTGATTGATGGATTGATTGCCTACTAACCTACATAGACTAAATTGTATGTACATTGCGTAGCTGTATAAGTAGCTGTGGGTGATAGGTGGTAGGTAGATGGTGGGTATTATGAGGTATGTATTCTTTTATTTTCAGCACGCCCCGCCAGCCCTGTTTCTGCCCTGTCCGCTCCGTGCCTCAGGTGGCTCCTGAGGCGTTCCGTGACAGGTAACGATACATTGGATAACCCCTTAGCGTGCGCTGATGTACTCTACACACATATATACTTACAACACCTACGTAGGTGGGTGCAGAGGTGGTGTAGAGCTAAATTAGGTCCAAGAGGAATAACTGGGACGGTCGTTGTCTGGCGGATGAATACGTCGCCGTGATAGTAAATACGTACATACGCACTTACTGAATAGGGTGGGCAAATTGCAGAAGTGCGCTCCTACGAATCATTCCTACAAAATGTTTATTGACTTCTAGAAGAACCCAAGCCGAAGTACCGAAATTTGAGGACGCCTACCTTCGACCAGGTATGTATGTAGCTAGACATTGGCATAGCTACGCTAGACCCCTGGGCGATTTCGTCCAGTGTAACGCGCCATTGATTCCTTTCGCATCAAAACATCTCAACTCAAGATATCTAGCATATACAAGCAGGGTCAAGGTACACTTCTAGCGTCGGGCGTTTGCGCGCTGGCTTGCTGAGGCAAACCAAGCGAGTGGTAACACGGTGGTATTTCAGAGCGGGATCTGGGACAAGCTCGGCTTGTTTTTTCTCTCTCTTGTTATGCGCACTACGTAGTACATACGTACGCTACAACTATATTACAGTACCCGGTACCCAGTACGCGCAGCCCTAGCCTCAGTCCCTGGACCTTGTCGTTTGGACTGGGTTCTGGGGTGTATAGTGAGTGAGTGAGTTACTACGTAGGAGGTGTGTGTATGCTGCGTAGATTGAGCATGGGCATAGGCGTTGAACGTACCTAATCAGTAACTGTAACTGCAACGGTAACTATACTTGCGCAGATTAGGTAGTATAACCCGCCAAGACTGCCGATTGGCACTTGGGGGCTGTATGTATGTATGTAGGCATGTGGTTGTGTTGTTGACAGCGGCCTACATATCTACAACGACAACAACACATCTAAGTTTATCTGCAGGTGGATAGATAGGTGCGAAATATCAAGTCAGATTGCACAGGTGATAGGAGTCAACAAAAAAAAATCAGACCACCTCGCGTTCCTACGCAGTACATACATGTAAACACTCGCCTCGCCGACTGAGTACAGATACGCCGTACAAGCAAATACTTACGGCTGCGTACGTACAAGTCATGTAGTAGGTAGCTTACCTTACCTTACCTTACCTCAACTTACCTACGAATTGGACAATAAGTATTGCTGTACTTACTGACTTACTAACATTTTCCCAGACACGGCCCGATTTGTAATTTCCGTGTTTAAACTTCGATACGAAATGACGTCCGGGCCAATTACGCACGGCATGGCAGACTAGATAGTGGGCACTAACAGTATATCATTACTTATGTCAGCTCAGCTCACTACTACTGTCTGTGCCTTGCCCAGGCTTTCCTTTCCGTCTTTGCTGGGAAAACCTGGAGTCGGAAAGGGACTTGTTGCTTATTGTGGTTAGACAGGGCGAAAGAGGGCTGGGGGTCGTTATATTAGTCAGGCAGATTTCACGGCGTCTTACTTGAACAGGGCTAGATAGATAGAGGTATGTTGGATGCATACATTACTAACAGTTCGTCATCGTACAGAAAGGTAGGTATCTACGTGTGGTGTAGCTATATCATCCTGAGAGTAGAAGTGTGTAAGTGTGTATACTAAGAGCTCAAGGGACATCGCCGTACGGAGCCCTCCGGTTCCTCTGTAGATTTCACTGATAGGTTGCGGGATGTTCCCAAGTCAAGTCTAGTCTAGTCTAGATAGTCTAGAGATAATATCCTCACATGCGACTCCAGTCGACCTATGTATTCGCTCGGCGTTAACAGCGGTATGCATTTTGCAGATATCACAGTCTTCCCCGTGTGATGAGCCCCAACCATGGTGCATCTACCGCCGGGAAGAACTCAAGCAAACCCGGACCACTACCCCCGATCCCGACTTCGCAGCACATTGGTTCGGCTCAGTTCGGTTCGGTATGCGTGCGCGCGGTCCCCGAGTGAAACGACCGGGTCGCCAGTTTCAAGATATGTGGCCTGCCTCGCTCGCCCTACCCATTACCGCGAAGATAGTACCGCGAATATAACACGTACGTATCCCCCACGTATCTGCCCAATGCGGGTAATCACCTCGTCAAGAAGCCGTTACGTGACGTTGCAGCCGTAAGAATCCTACGAGGCTGCGATAATGCATCAGACAGAACAGACCATGTCATCTCGGCTCTTAGCATTGATACTCGGTCACGGGAACGAGCGTCGGCCGTGATTGGTCCTTTCTACACACGCACACAACAGAGAGTGTATATTACGTGAAGCACGGAACCACGCAGCAGTAAACGTACGATGTACACGTTTTCGCGCGTCAGACTGGGCTGACAGTATACACATCTCTATGCTGTATACGTACATACCACGGGATCAGGTTCGTTACCAGCGGTTATGGGTACTGTAAGTGGATGTTACCCCGGCTCTCATTACGTGTTGCGCACAGTAGGATACAGCATAGGTGTATTAGCATTGGTAATATCGTGTGTAACGCTCAATAGCTTCGGAGGCCAGGGTGAGTTGAGTCCTGTAACCACGGCTGATCAGTGTCCTATCAAGTACACGCTTGCGAGGTGGGTAAGCTCATCCTATTTATGCTGGGTACTTGTCTATGGGGGTTAATTAGCCAGATACTTGATAATATTCATGTCAGAAGTACCCAGACATCAGCGTCATCAGCATGGGTCCTCGGATCTGGGTAAGATTGCTATATTTTCGTAGATGCGATCTCGTTATGTAAGATTCCTTTTCTTACATGTCCGAGAATGCGGGGTGGCGAGAAAGCAATAGGAACATCGTCCTAGTCCTCGGATATTAGCCAAAGGGCTGAGCTGACAGGGAGATTATGGCGCCTAGATTCAGCAGTGGGAAGATCTAGACTAGGGCCGCCGTTGTGGCGGTCGACGAAGAATAGAAGCCGGGAAAGAGATCGCGAGGTCGCGGCACCGCGTTAGGGGATGTCGCCGTTGCGTGTTTCTTGCCGTGCTACCTAACATATATAGCCTATGTCTTTAGACTAAGACTAAACTCAGATATCAGCAAACTAGGCGCTGGCTGAGCACGGTTGATCGCATGTCAGCTATTCCAGTAATCAAGGAGCCTATTAGAAATATGTTATCTGTTCTCCTTGTCAGGGTCTATTCTTTCGTTTCAACGGCATCACCCAGAGTGAAGCCGGTAAGGTAGGTAGGTACTAAGCCCTACGCAACCCTTGCCATAAGCCCCGAAAATGTTTCAATATGCCGGCCAATCCAATCGAGATATGCCGAATATGAATATGTAGGTCTTCCTCTGCATACACCTATGCATACCATCGGTCAAATCAGCAGGGAGTGCCAGAAGTGTGTAGGACCCCTTTTGGTTATGACAGCCGGGGCCTGTGGCCCTCCGAGGAAGAAATTGATTTCCCTATCGAGTCGCCGCATTCTTTATTCTATAGTCAGAAGACCTGGCTACTCCATCTAGGCGAGATCCGCATATGCAATGAACGTGATACACCATGTGTGGCACTATCTTATGATAACTTTTCCAATGACTTATTGGCTAATTCGGGGTCTGCTGATTTGAGATCTGATACAAGCCTGTTGAGCGGCCGCTGCACCTGGATAATGTTCTGATTCTTTATGCGATGTGCTCACCAACATGTCTTGCCTCGCATCTTTTTTTTCGCTGGTTGGTAGGAATTGATGGCGCGAGACCAATTCCTAATAACCGGGGTCGCGCAGGACGATGCAGGGTGACGCAGGTTCCATGAACATGGCGCATTGTTCACGTGATGGGGCGGCCGTCACCGCATACTTGGAGATCTCATAGCATGGTAAGTACGAGATCTGTGAATAGGGAGAGCCCTTCCGTGCGGTCCGGGCCATCCGGTACCGAAGTGATGAGGTCTGCGGACCGCCTTGGCTCGTATCGTTTTGTCAAATTACGTCTTGCCTATTAAGTACACCTAGACTGTCATCAACACCAAAGAGACTACACACGGTGTAAGCTTTCTTTGTCTTACCATCATCACCGAAACGCATAAGAGAGTCTGACCATCATGCTGATTAAATAAGGAACAAAACTGATTCGTAAAAGGTGGTATTAGGAAACGCCGCCGGAGTTTAAACACTCACATAGCCTTGCCAGCCTCGAATCATCTCTGGGAATAAGACAAACCAGCCTACTTCCAGACGGAGCCGGACTTAGTCGAGCCTTGCAGTGCAGTGCCGATCCCGCAATCCGGACCTACCCCGGTCTTTCGTATATATATACCGAGAGGACCCCGGCTCTACCATAGTGTAACGTTCCGTGTCAAGCCCACTGCGTCCGAGGTGAGCTATTCCATCTCACATGCGATGTGGGGAAAAGTGCCGGACTTCGGGGCGGTTATTGGATAAATGGGGGAAGTGACTTTGGAGTGTGGGAAGGGCGGCTTACCATGCGCAGGGCTAGGCGAATGAATGGTTGCGTCGCGTTGCGTTCTTTTAATGAGTGGCTGGGCTTAGCTGAGAGCTGTGTCACGATAATACTACTGCCCATTTTGGATTCATTTATCCGGCGGTGTATCCATACATAGGCACGAAATCTGCAGTGCAGCTTGTAGTACTAACTTGGCCGCTGGATGACACCCTGCATGTCGCTCTCCTGTGCTCAACAAAGGGAATTTTCAATAGGGGCTTTCGCCCCCAATGTCGTGCTAGGTCTCATTACGCCGGTAGCGAAACGGCGCAGGCATACCTAACACTACATAAATAACCGCGGATCTCGTGACAAGACTGCAAAGATGGGTTTGAGTAGTAGGGAAGCCTTAATATTGACAGGGGCTTGACCTGTTACCCCAACCCAGAGCCACTTCAGTCGCCGGTGCCGCGACAATTCACTAAGTAGCTAGCGTGGACATTCGAGGGATTAGCATGGTGGCATTCCCTTAAGGCTTTGCTTTCCGAGCTCTCCTCTACATGTATGGGAGCCTGAGTAAAAGCGCACAAGGTTCTGTGGTATGTACAGTATGATTGATTCGGAGGCCGAGACGCCCCATGGTGTGTTCGCAAAGCGTTGAGTTGATCAACGCTATCTTAGAGTACCGGGTGTGTGCCTATTGACGACGTCAGCACGCTTCAGATCGGCTATGACATGGGTTAGCGAAATGCGGGATGAGCCGACCCAATACTCAAAAAATGAAGCAATCATTTCATAGCAGATGCTGACTAGGTGGCCATCGCGATGGGACAGTGGGACAGCCAGGCGTACACAAGATTGTTGATGGTAGACTTGAGCGGTTGAGAACAATAATAAAAGAAAGCTATTAGCCGGATGGTACACTGCTATTCTTGCAATTTAAATAGAGGTAGTTCTGTAAGAAGAAACTGAATATGGTTCTATACGATATTTGATGTTAGGATATCGGGAAGCTGAAAGGAATCAAAGCAAAGTATAGTCTGATACAAATCTGGAGGAGCTAGTTTGGAACGATCGATTATCAACAAAAGCAAGCGGCCTCATCAACTAAAGTGGAAGGCGGAGAGCGAATCATTTCCAACACGATAGATGCAGATACGGCGACTCGACGCCGCGGAAATAGCTCTAAACTGGATGCGGATTCGGATTGGGCAGGAGCTTACGATAAAGTCACATCCCATAAGGCTGATCATATGCTGGGGGCCTGTTGGAGGATTCGGCATTGGTTTGGTGTGGTAGGTACCCCGAAGTGATGAGTACTCAGTATCCCCTGTAGAACTGAGTACTTGTCCAAAACGCCGGTCAGCGATACCAAATTGGTTTTCATCGCCTCACACGCCCCCGTGGTTCCGACTATGGGCTGCATTGCATGTCGCGGTTTGACGGTGGAGAGTGATGTATGTATGGTACAAGGCCCAGAGCATTTCGACATGTAGCCCTACATGACGATGCGACCCAGTGGGTTGAGAATAAGCGATAACCAGCACGCGAGCCAATCTCAAGCGGGCCGATTTATCCCGCCCGCGTCTTGTGATTCTTGTTACTTATAGTTCAGGGTTCTGTGAGACCTTCCTGTGATGGTTCGTCGAGTGCTGACGCAATGTAAGCGCTAGACTCAGTGGGGGTGTAGATTCACTCTGTCTCTCGCAACGCAACATCGCTATGCGGTCGCCGGTTAGAGAGAGAGGGGTACAGAGGCACATAGTAGCATGGGATGGATGTAAAGTGACGAGGCACGCCCGGAGCTAGCGAAATAGTAACGAGTCAAATATTTTCCGAACAAAATTTACACGCCCAGACGTGCCAAGCTTGGTGCCTAGTAACGAAAGGGGATTTTGAGGATATGAGGACACTCGTGGCTTAATTTTGATGGGGGATCGTATTGTGACCGGATTGTTTTATGGCCTCATGCCCTCGTGCTCCGCAGACGCTCCATCCGGTCCCAAACATCTACCAAGGAACCAAACCCATACCAGCGTAGGCGGGCGTATGCCTGCTTAGGTATACCCTCAGGACAAGGTGTATCGTAGTCGATTTCCCTAACGAGTAACGTGGAATGGGGGGTAGCATGCGAGGCGTGCGAAACGTCGCGGTTCCCCGTACGTTAGCCGTCGTCCCTTCTACCATATCTGGGTAATAAGGCATGCCTAGTTAATAGTTGAGAATCTTATTGGAGAGATGCGCATTCTCGCACATAACAACCGGCGGGTACAGACTCGATGTCTCTTAGTTCCACATCAAGAGCAACTAAAAGCGAGCGGACTCCAAGAAATGTGCGTTTACTAGCACTTGAGAGCAAGCCCTGCTGTGGAGCGTTGTCATGACGCCGCATCACTGCATGCGTGCACATACAGAAATGATACAGTCTTCCAGGACTGGAATAGCCCGACCGAGTACTGGTAGCAGCCAACCCTTGCTTTTATTGCTTCTGGAGAGTGAGTGTCAACTCTCAATAGGTTTATAAGGCATATACATACCTTCGTAGAGATTCCTCCATCATCTAATGCACGGCTGGGGCAGCCGTGAGAGGGTTAAGGGAGGTTCCTAGGAACAGAAGGGAAAAAACTAGGGTTATTTAGACGCTCCCGATTTCTTTTCGCCATCTCTGCCTGACGTTTTCGATCAAGACGTTGTTGATAAAAAGTCCTAGTAGGCGTCAGCGCAACTCGTCGCAAAGCACTAGGGTGCATGCCAACCTCTGCAGAGCAAAGACACGAGGTTCTTCTTCGATATCTAACTGACTCTTCTCCTTCGATTTATCCTTCGTATAGTATTAGCAGATGTAGCCCGTCAGGGGGGTTGGCCCTTTACCTTGCTCCCGATAGCCTCGTCTTCCTTCTTTCCATTCTTTGCTTCGTTGCTGTCTTGTTTCTCTTTATCCTTGTCTTTATCTTTATCTTTCTCGGCTTCTTTCTCCTTCTTTTTCCGTTGCTTCTCTTCATACTCCTTCTTCAGCCGCTCAACTTCCTCGTCTATCTCCTTCTTGTTCTTGGCGGCAGCAATAGCTTCATGATCAATGATGGGGGAGCAGAAACCTCTGTCCTTGAGATGAGCAGGGCATACGTAGAAGAAGTCCTGGTGTGTGAGGTATGTTAGGAGAGGCTACCCCTCAACTACAACTCTGAAGGTAACTTAGCAGCAACAGACCTGTTTCTCTGGGGTAATGAGAACACTGGTACTTGGTCTAAAGCATATCTCACAGCCCTTGGCGGCCGTGTCGGCGACCTTGCGGTGGTGCCATATGTTTGGTACCGACATGATTTGAGAAAATAGTGTGTAAATTAGACTTGGATACCCAAATACCCGAATGCATGAGTAGTTGTTTCATCGATACTCAAAATCCTATAACATTTGCTGCGTTTATATAAAGCTTCATGTCTGGTTAAGTGCTGGATTCATCTCAACCAAGCAGACCGAAGACAGAACGGAGTGCAGGTGGGGGAGGTTATAACTAAGTAAGTAAGTACTGCGGTTGTGCCACCTTGTGGCTCGGACAAGCACCTTGCCATTACAAGTACTGTGGCTGAATATATCATACAAAGGCTTCAGGGGTTTTCCGTTGGTTACAGTGCTAGGCTCACTGTCAAAATACGTGCCTAGGACAGACTCGAAACGCCTAACTTTAATAGATTACAGCACTAGCTTAGGTACTAGATTGTAGGTACGTCACATCAGCAAAGCCTCAAGGCTGAAGATCCTGCAGCCTCTCCATTTATTTATTTACACCACACGATAACAACAGCGACGACGGCAACAACAACGACAAGAACGGGCACCGAAAGGCAAGCGAACTGTTGTTAGATTTGGTATAATCTGTTATCGGGCATTCTGCCCTATCTAGTTCAATCTATTCATGTGGGCGACGATCATCCGAACAGCACTATGACTTCGGGGCTCGATTCTCAGAAGTTGAATTCTATATTCCAGTCGCGACCAGACATTGTAGACGGCATTCGCCAAGCTGCTGGTACGGCTTTTCTCGCGTGTCTATACTATCCATATAATGCACAGACGATCTGATTAAGCTCAACAGATTCGCCATCTCGAATAAAACTCTTTAATAATATTGTTGGATTTGTGTACGAGCAACTAAACGGCGCCCAATCCGAAGAACCCGCTCAAAAACGTCGACGCGTCGATATTGAGCCATCACGTAATGGCCAATCATCTAACGGGACAACCGCAAGTTCTGCCGACGATGCCGCCCAGGAGGACGTCCTGCTTGAGATAAAGGACATATCGGTCTCTATACCTCAGCGCAAGAAGTTTGATTTATGCTTCACAGCAGGCCATCTGTATGCGCGCGCTCCTGGAACCAAGGTCCCCATGCCCGGTATCATATTTCCCTGGAAGAGCATAGGTACGTAGGTATAGAAATACGCGCCAGACACAAGATACTAACTCGACAAAACCATTATTCAGAGTACGCCTTTTTCCTCCCAGTTCCCGAAAAATCGCAGGTCCAGCATAACTATGTCCTTCTNCCCACAAAACTCCTACTTCCCCTCTCAACCCGCCAGTACTCCCGTCGACCCGCTAGTCTTCACCATACCTGCAACGGCGCCGAAACCTGGGTCTATTGGTGGCCCCAACGCCGGTGCGGCCTCCGCCGTCTCCGATTCATACTCAACACTCTTCAATTGGGCAATCAACAAGTGCCTACAGGCTGGCGGAAGGCAGGTGCAGATTGTCGCGGCAGATCCCTCTAAGTTTCACAGCGTCATACGCCAGCCCCATAGACCGAAGGAGCAAGCCGTGCATGTCAAAGCCTTCAGGGGCTCCAAGGATGGCTTCCTTTTCTTCCTAGAGAATGGCATCTTATGGGGCTTCAAGAAACCTCTGATGTTTCTGCCACTTGACAAGATCGCCGCCATCAGCTACACGAATGTGCTACAGCGGACCTTTAACATGGTCGTCGAGATATTTACCGAAGAAGGTGGAGATGAGGAAGCCACCGAGGAGATTGAGTTTGCCATGTTAGACCAGGAAGACTATAACGGCATCAACGAGGACTACGTAGCCCGCCACAGGCTTCAAGATCGAAGCTTAGCAGATCAACGCAAGGCGAAGCGGGAATTGATCGAGAATAGCAAAGGTAAAAAGGGTGCTGGTGAAGGAGAGCAAGATGGGAATGGTGGCGCGGCCGAGGACGGCATGACTGAGCTGCAACGGGCCCAGCTAGAAGCCGAGCAACAATTGCAGGACGAAGAAGATGAAGACGAGGAGGATTACGATCCCGGATCGGACGGAGAGTCCGATGGATCGGGCACGAGTTCTGATGACGACGATGATGACGATGACGATGCTGGCGAGGGAGAGGAGGATGAGGATGATGATGAATGATCATGGAGCATATATCCAATAGTAAATGTATATGATAAGCGATGGAGCAAGGATACTGTAGTACGGCTCACTCGCTTGAATAATAATCATCCACCGGCCTTGTACTCATAGGCAAGCGTCTTTACCATAGAAGAGCTTACGAGAGATACCCTTCAGACCCGCTCCAATGCCTCAAGCTACATCGTGTTAGTGCATTAATTGCATCTTTATCCAATAAGTAATACAGTGATTCATAGACGCGAATTTCCTATTCCAGCCAGTAGGGTCACTTCAGAGCTTGCTAGTATACTATCCCAGTTATTCACGGCCCTCGATCGAGCACGGTCAAGGACACCAGCCCCGTAGTGGTCTCGGAACTCTGGGACAATATTATATTCCTTGAGACCATGAAAAGTTTCGGTCTTTCCCCTGGTAATGTCTTCAATCTCCGATTTTTCTCCGCCGGAATTCCCTAGAACAAGACGGATATTATCGAGGTTGCCTGTCTGACATCGCAGTTCCATATTTAGGATGATCTCTCTATCCCGAGGCTAACTATAGGTTCACGCACCTAATTCTTGTTATATGGAAATCGTACCCAGAGATAATTAAAGCTAGCTCATCTATCTAAAGGTTCGAGGAATCGTAGCCACAGTTGGCAAAATATGGCCATTCATTTACTGAGCGTACACCAGGTATATCGTATCAGAGTAGCACAGCCGGGCGATTTTAGAACAGATACTAGTGCAATCCCAATCTACTCATTATATTGCTGGATGAATAGGCCTTCGTCATGTATCTGTATATTGAGTTGCAGCCATTGGGCCTCGTACACCCAGAAACAAAAGATGGGATGACTGCTGAAATATCGGTGCTCATTGTATAGCGTGATGGTAAAGAGAGCCTTCGCCGAACAGGAATAGATGCATCTCCTGACATCTCTCTTGGTGAGATGTAACACTAATTGTGTATTCTCGCCCCAACAAATGAAGTTACTATTCAGACGATGTGTTCCACTGTGCACCCTTTGGAGATAGGGGCTTGCTTCTATCACTTCCGACTTTACTCTACAAACACATTGCCATCGTATTATGCCCGCATCCCCCTACAGGGCCCGACTCGGTCAAATTCTCCCCACGATACAGGAACAGTCGTACACGTTCGCCCCGACGAGGGCAAAACTAGATGTGTGACGAGGTACGCCTCTGCCTTCGGACATCTAGACGTACAGAAGCAACCACACACTCGGATATATGCCTCAAGACGGCATCATTGCCATCCACCAGGATATTATTGGTAGCACCAGAAAATACGTACAAGTAAATTAGTGTGCACTGATACACACTAAGGGGATAGGGTCACACTACTATGTCTATCAAGGACCAAAACCTCCTCAGTTCTATTCCCCTGAGGGCTTGGGGCTCGTCCATAGTACATATTTCCGAGTAAACCATAACTTACTCGCATTCTTACGTTAACTTGCCTCCAAATTAAAGACATGTGGTACCAGAAACTACTTTTAGTCCCACGGCGACCAATACTGTGCGAGTAGATTTAACCGTTCTCTCTTACCCAGACGCGTCACTATTCTGATAAATAGTCGTAGATAAGTGCTTTCAAAGGATTATATCTGATATCCAAGTAAGACGATATCACCTTCGGGGTTTCCGATTGTGACTCGAAGCGATCTAATGAAACGGAGGCTGTTTGCTCAAGCCAATCTTCGTCGCACGGCTAGATCATTGCCGTAGTCACAAACAGATGAGAAACGTCAGTTAATTGAGATGATCCTGTGTTCATACCTCTTTCGGAACAATCTGGTGTAGTTGACCTCATAGAAGGTTTGCTGAGATCATGAAAAAAATGAATGAAGTGCAACACTATGAATCCAAGAGTAATGAGCGCTCACTTTAAAGGGAGGACCAAGTATCCGTAGGAACAGCGATGAGAACTGCCCAACGATTCCATGATATCGGCGTTTCCCCTCGTTGTCTCTTTCTTCTGTATCTGATTTCAAGATGATATTCCTTCTTTTTTTACCACTTGTAGCCGTAGGCGCTGCCAGTAACGCCGCTCGCGATGGAGCCCAGAGCCTCCGGTTACCCATAAAAGCCAGAGATTCATCTATGGTTGGACCTCGAGATGACCCGGGGTACGGACTGAATCCACTGAGGATCAATGCCACGCAGAGGAACTATCTCAGCCCTTATACCGTTGAGGGTAAGTAGTTGCTTACCGCATGAAAGCCTTAGGCTAACTGTATGCACACAAGTTTCTATCGGCTGGCCGCCACAGACAGTCTACCTTGCTCTTGATATTTTCTCAAGCGACATATGGACCGACCCTGACTGCAACTCATCCCTTTCGGTAGATGCCTGCTGTGACAATGGGAACTACGACCCGTATGCTTCCTTTTCATCAGACGATCTCGATTGTAGCGAGACCTTCGAATTCACCACCACATACGGCTCAGCCTCAGGATGCTATGTTGTTGACAGAGTCCAATTTGCCGGTATGTCTGACCGTCTTCTCATTTTACTTGCGTATAGTAAATCATATTGGTATTGACATAACGTTCACAGGAGCCCTTTTGGGGAACATCCAAGTTGGTGTTGCGAACGAAAGCTGGGCCCAGACCGCCGGCCGCATTGGCTTGGGCTTTGGTTGCCACGGCGAGGACGATACCTTGCTTATAGATGCATTGAAAGCACAAGGCTTGATCGCTACGCGCCAGTTTAGTATAGCCCTTGGCAGCGCCAATCCTTCCAGCGGCTCTGACGATGAGGCTACCGACGCTAACGTCGGCTTGGGGGAGCTCCTTTTCTCGGGCCTTAACACCAGGAAATACGCCGGCGAGCTTCGAAGGCTGCAATCGCATCCAGCTGCGGGCGGCGATTCAAGGTAACGAACTGATAAACATCCTGATAATAATAGTGTTTAGACGGGCTAACCATAACATCAACCAGACACTACGTACAAATGACCGCCTTAGGTATCTTCGACCCGAATAATTGCTTACTCAAAGACATGCGCCTACCGTCACGCCGTGCTTTCTTTGATTTCACCACTATAATCTCTTATCTCCCATGGGTGTACATGGATATGCTCACTAGTTTCTTCCCTGATGCGAGCTATAACTACACCGAAGGTGTCTACCAGGTTCCGTGTTATCATCGATTCGAAGCTGCGTCTGTCGACTTCTACTTCGACACACTCGTCATCCGCGTCCCCTCCCGCGATTTCATCCTGCAAGTCGATGGAATTTGCTACCTGGGAGCGGTGGAGAGTGCCGAGCAAGACGAAGCTATCCTGGGCCAGAGCTTTCTCAGGGGCGCATATAGTAAGTCTTTCCACTAGTACTCTCACGTTTCGACGAATTGCTAAGCGCGGTATAGCGGCCTTCGATTTGGACGACGAAGCCATATATATGGCCCAATATGAGAACTGTGGTGATCAGCTACTAGGTTGGGATGAAGCATCCGATGATGAGATTGGCTCATGCGTTTTGGATGTCGCCACCCTTCCGCCTTCTTGTTTGTCAACTTCAACTAGTACCACTATTTATTATACCCCAACGACAAGCTCTACAAGAAAGAGCACAACTACAACGCACTCGACAACAACAACATCGAGGTCTTCTAGGACAACCTCGACGAGTCACTCTTCGACACGCTCTACGAGCACTTCAACTAGTCATAGGACGACTTCGACAAGCCGCTCTACAAGTCATTCCTCAACTCGGACTTCGACTCATTCAACAACCTCAACAAGTCGCTCTAGGACCAGCTCTACGACAAGCTCCAGAACAACGTCCTCGAGCACACGCAGATCAACGTCGTCTCATACGACAAGCTCATCGGGACCCGAGATCCTAAGCACGACAGGGACATACCCAACCACATCATTCACGTCGTTGTCATCCGGCATATTCCCAACAGGCGGCACCGGGGGCTCATCAGGCGGAACCTCGACATTCTGGACGCCCAGCTCGGGCTTCTCATGGAGCAACGTCTCTTTCACACCAGGAAGCACTGGTCGGTGGACGCTAACACCAACATCGACTCTAACATCATTACCGGCCAGCGGTAGCCTTGTGTCTGAGGAATCCACGATGACGTCCGTCCCGGAATCCCCGACCGCGAGT
>JAPUUL010000621.1:0-15956 GCA_029590625.1 Lasiodiplodia mahajangana
GACGTTGCGCAGGTGGTTGCGGCCGCTGTTGTGCGCCTTGCGCACGCTCATTGAGTCGTGCGTCAGGTACACGTCGCAGTAGTCGCAGAAGACTGTTTGAGAGAACATGTTAGCTCTGTCATTCGCGGCTTTGGTCAGAGGCTCGAANGGGGGGAACGAGGAATGTAGACGACATTTATCTTGCGAAAAAGAAAATTCGCTTACATTTCGGCATTGTGGGCGAGGTTGTTGGTCTTATGAGGTGGAGAGGGAAAATTAATGAATCGCAAATGGAGGCGACGATGATGTTGTTGTTGTTGTAAGAGGAAAAAAAGTATGGAGCTTCCGTTGACGGCCAGAGGCTGAATTAAGAGACGCGCCCTAAGTAAGGTTTCATTGATGAAAGGCCGCCGCAAGGGGAGAGCAAGCAAGCAATAGGCGCCAACAGGTATCCAGCTAGTTTAGTTAGTGCAGGCCCTCTAGGTAGACTCGCCCCACCAAAAAAAAAACGCAACATGATTGGCCGCCTAGCTAGGTGCCTAGTGTTAGTTTTAACCTGAGCCTCAAACTCAACACGTGCTTAGCGTAATTCAGATTACTACTAGAATAATTACACTATCAGGTAGCTAATAGAAATCTACCGGAGCAAACAAAAAAGTATAATGGTTTAATCCTTATCAAGACGTCAAGTGCCTTGCCCTTTCCTTGCACGAGCAAACAAAAAAGTATAATTAATTACGATTATTAATTTCTTCTTTTTTTTATTGTAAGGCTAGTATCTATGTAGTATGCACATCTCCATCGTTGTAGGAAGTTTGCATCTTAGATTTGAGGGTTTCTTGCCACCGGGAATATGCCTTCGTCAACTTTGCTTGTAGCATCCTCGGCATACTGAACCCGAGCGGCCTGTGAGCACTCGTTAAAAAGTCCCTCCGAGCGATCCATCACGTTTACGCCCAACCAATGCGGTTCTAATTCGTAGCTATTGCAACCGGACAATAACCTCAGTGCTATCTTCGTCCATCTTCCCAACGACTATCGGTTGTACGGAACGAGCATTTTTTTCACGTTATAACCAGCGATCTTATGGCTTGCGAGAAAGACATGCTTGACTACCACCAAAGCCAAGATAACCATAGCAGTGCCCGCGTAAAAGTAAAAATTAAAGACCAATGAGAAGCCATGATGAGGGGACGGTATCAATAATTTAATCAGTCTTATAGCCGGAGAAAGAATGAATATCTAAATAAGACGGCCTTTAGGAACCCCAGCAACCGAAAATAGAGAAAGGGAGACTTACGACATGATCCTTTATCCACGAAGTAGATTCAACGCTTAGAAACTCCATCTAGGAATCCACCGAAGTATTTTCACGCAGTCTATAGTCACAACCCAGTCGGCGCTCTCTCCAGTAAGCCACATAATAATTGAAAGAATATTTCAGCGCGTTGCATTATTAGTAGGTAAAGCTCTACCGGCGTGCGATCGAAAACGATTACAATGATGGGGCGAACTGCGTGTATGGGCCTGAATATTATGTAGCTTGACAAGTGCCGGTGTCGTCTTTACAAATCCTGCCTTAGTACCTTGAAGATGAGCAGCAAAGATGGCCTCGGATTCAACGTCGCTACTGTTGAGGTTCACTTGTCGCTCAGCCTCATCAACCGCGAATTGATCCTCTGCAAATAGAAATGCCTGTACAGCCAGGTTTAGAATATGGCCGAGGCAGCGGATTCAATGAAGCGTAGAGTCCCATGCCTTAGGTAAATCTTCGCGCTTCTGGAGCTCAGTTGCAAGTAACCTTAAGGCCCTGTCATTTAAAGTCGCATTATCAGCACAAACAAAGCCAAGTAAATGAACAATCCCACAGTCGTTTAAAACGCCTAGGGAAGTCTGAGACATGGTTTCGCCGGTATGATCAAAGACCTCCGGTAGTGCCACAAGTGCCTTCCGAAGCATGTTTGCGGTCCTATCAACAAAGTGGGCAACAATTGCCATTAAGGACATATGATTAGGCGAGGTCCAGATATTAAAAGCAAAATGGACTCTGGTTTCTGACGACTGTAAGAGAGTTTTCAGCTTTTGCTTATGGAAACTATAAGCTTCCGAGATAAGTTTTGGCGTGGCTGCGCGTGACTTGACCCATTTGTCTTCAACCATGGGATTGATACAGAGTAGTAGATCTTTAAGTTCCGGCCATTCTACCGCCTGATGAGGCAGGTTACGCATAGTAACAAGTCTGACAATTCGATCATGAAGCTCCTGTTGATTGATGACCTCGTGTAGAAACTGGTTGTTCTGCCGTTCGCGAAATTCGCATGAAATAGATTCAGACCTCGCAAATCTAGCCTCTATTGATCCCGGATCGTCCATACGCATCCTATTTCTCTTTTTGGCAAGCTGTAATGCCTCGCCAGTGTATTCGTCAACGGAAACCTTATAGACATACCATAGATGTTGCTTCGCGGCGCCAGTATTTGACAACTCCTTGTTGCAGTTATCACACTCCC
Organism: Lasiodiplodia mahajangana; assembly: GCA_029590625.1. NCBI lineage: Eukaryota > Fungi > Ascomycota > Dothideomycetes > Botryosphaeriales > Botryosphaeriaceae > Lasiodiplodia > Lasiodiplodia mahajangana. The sequence goes on from JAPUUL010000621.1 coordinate 2,490, forward strand.
ACTGACAACAGATCGTCTGGAATCGATGAAAAGGTGTCGGACTCGGTATCATCGATATTAGGGCGAGGAGGGGCATCAGGCGTAACGGGGAATGTTTTAAGGTAGGTCCTGCTCCGTCGTAACAAATCTAAACATCTAGTAGGGCGCATAAGCCAACGATCTTACTGTTTCAACTGTCGGGCGAAGCCTTCAATCAAATCCCTGCTGACCGCACAGATCTTCATTCGAGCCGTGTTATCTCCACTCTTGGCAATAAGTCGACAGTCGACATGTGGACTATCGGCCTTCTTATCCATGTCGAATGTTTTATATCCAACAATACCTCCCTTAGTTCTTGACCTTATGCCACGACTGCCGCATCTCCACCTTCCTGCTAATAGCGCCCTATGTATGCCTATATCCTCATTTAAATAGGTAATAGACGTACTACACTCTCCTAACAATCTGAACTTTTTATATTTAATCAAATCACTCACGAAAATGGCTTCTGAGCTCATCGGATCAAGTTCTCAGAGAGAGCAATTCATCGCTTCATTGCTCAGAGACTATTACGGGAGAGAGGTAAAAGAGCTAGTCACACCTTTGAAATCCATCGCTTACTAGATAAAAGTGCTCGGCTTTCCACAAGCTGGGGTGGGATTCAAACAACTTTGTTTACCGAGTTCAGCTCCTGCCTATCGAAGCGACCCGACCTGACTTCAAACAATGAGCCGCCTCCTCAGCAGCAACCCGGGACGACGGTACTGCCCTCGAGCATGAACGAGGTTGTGGCCCGCATCTCAAATATTGAGGCTATGTTAAATGAGGACGTACGAGTAGAAAATGAGGTTGCTGCTATGTGTCTCATGCGAAATGCTCTCGGCAGTCTTGATACAATGCTGGTACCTGACGTATTTACATGGGGCCGGCCCACCTCTGGAACTCCTGGTTGGATCATCCAAGAGTTCAAGGATGGTGTCCAGCTAGATAAAGCCTTCGACAACATGGACCTGGGAACTCAACAGAAGATCCAGAAACAGATCGCAGAAACGTTCAAGTTGATCCAAGATTACCCGCTCCCCGCGTCCATTGTTGGGTACGGTGGGCTTGCGTTCGCCAAATCTGGCGACATTATTACCGGGCCAACCTCAATTCCTTGTGGGGGACCTTTTAATACTCTCGAAGATATGTATGCTCAGATGATGCGATGGCAGCTTGACGATTCCAAAACCTCACCGATTCTGAACGGCTGGGACGATCAGCTGCAGAAAAGACTGGACCACTTTCTTGCTGAAGGCATTGTTCCACTGGTTCGTAACAATTCGGTGGCACGCCAGACATTTATCCACGGCGATCTAGGTAAGACTACTTGACACCCATCTTGATAATATATTTAACATGCTTTATAGACACTTATAATATCTTGGTCGATCCTATTTCCAACAAATTGACGGCAATCCTTGACTTCGATCTATCCCATGTTGCCAGCCCTGCAGAAGAGTATTTTTACTCTTTAACCAATCTAGGGTCAATGCTGGCCGGTCCTTTCGATGATAACCCGGACGAGATTCTTCTACGTAAATGCCTGCTGGGGGGCTTTGATAATGCCGATATTGCCGACGATAGGGGAGGGAAAATTAATTGGATCGCTGCCCGTGTTACTGATCACGAGTTCATCCAAGCTGGTGTCCTCAGGCCCTCAGAAATCAAAGGATGTGGTGAGCTGGCCAACTTGAAGTCGTTTCTTGAATCTCTTTCGCCCCCGTATTTTCATATGCCTCGGTGGGTAAAAGGTCACAAACTGGAGTTTATCGAGAAGGAGAAACAGGCCATACGATCTACCATTGAGAAGTACCTTGACCACTGGGGGTTCTAGGGCAACGATGGGCGTCGTAGCTCCAAGGCCAACGTCTAGTATTGACTTATTGGTATTGCACAAGGACGGTCGTAACCATCCCGTACGGGCAAGCAATACGCTTCCCAGATTATCCAACCCTTCCCTTTGAAAGAAAGGGACCGACTTTAGGTAGGAAGTCTTACAGTACCATGTATGCGAGAAATATATGCATTTTATCTAGTTTTTAGCGGTCTCTAGGCATTCACCATCCTCCGAAATCCCGCTCCTCTCCACCACCAACCGCCCAAGAGTGGACATCGCCGGGTTTCCCATAATATCGAAGACCACCAAGTATGTTCCAAAATACCTCAAGGTCTAGTTCCAAAGCTCTATAGCCATGAGTGAGTCGGCCCCATAGCCGAAAAGATGCCTGAGAGGTATCACATTCCCTATTAGAATCGCCATGGCGTGTGTTAGTCTTGCACTCAACCCCTAGATGACCACAGCAGCCCGCTCCCAAGTTCCAGGCGCTTGTCAGAAGAGTTCGCTGGATTCTAGTGAGCCTATCTCGGCCTTGTGGCTTTCGCCGATGAGTAAGTTGCGGCGGCTCTAAGCACCGTTAGAGGCAATAGGCCGGTGTAGCCGGGCCCATGAAGAGCTAACGATGGTGAATGAATGATGCTGGGTTACAATAAAGACCTATGAGAACCATCAATTCTATATTAATAATGGGCCTCATGTTGCGGAGGATGCAGCAGCTATCTTGATAAGTCCGGCCTCGGCCACGATCTCAACATCGTCCATCCCATGGCCGACGAGGATGAAGGCAACATTCATATCAGTCGAGGCACGAATCATAGCAGTGGGATGATGATCCCAGTAGCTTTAGCAACGGTAATAGCGAAAGCCCGCCAGGTCGTAAAGCTCCGGTCCCTAGCTAACGTAAAAAACTGATTTGTTCAGTTCAGCTTAGCTAGGTATCTTACGACTCGCCCAGTACTATCTATGCATTGCAGCCCTGGCCCTAAGCGTGCCTTCGTCCTCAGCAGTTTCAGGCTAGAAGACGGCTTGACGTCCCAGAGTAGGGCGGACCCTGGCCAACCCGTCCCGAGGAAATTGCATTTTCGGCCATTGTGCGTATGGGGAGCTCTCCAAAGTTACCTTCGCTATTCGTTTCTAGCGGCTAGAAATTTTCAAAGCGCGGTAGACAGGTAGGATATATACATGCCTTTAGAATGACTGGACATGCTAGTCAGCTTGCAATGGCTAGAAAGTTCCGCGCCTCCTGGGTTCCCTGAACGCGGTAGATGATCTTTTCATGTGTGTAAACGTCAGGCTCGAGCCCCAGAATAGGAACTACTGCGGTATGTGGTTTAATATGGGCCTTAGCAGACGCCATCGCTAGTAGAAGGAGAGAGTGAACAATCAAAGAATAGAGGGAATGGGCCAAAATATTATGATCATCTATTTGAATCCGCCAAAACTACACCGGAGAGAGGATAAGATGCAACAAATGAAATTAATGCCAGGAATTGCGGCAGTTACCTCACAGTGCTGACTCGAGATCTATTGCATACTTCCTTGTTGTTTAGAGTGGTGTATTACGAAGTACACTTGCAACGTACGTATTACATAACATGTCTTAGCTAATACGCGCAACAACCGAGTTGACGTTTTTTGGAACTTCCTCAATTCAATTAGGCCGTAACCAATTCCTTCTCCGGTTCATCGACCAGTTGTTCTAATTCTGGTAGACATCGGCTAAGTTGACTAGTATAACAACAGAAGCACAAGTTGAGTGAATAACTACTAGAATACTCACTCGTTATGCGACTTGGAAGGCCAAATTTTTGATTTCAGACAAAAAAAGCATTGCCTAGATGCGGGGAGCCAGTGTGACTTATTCGTCTCCGTATTTCCCCTCCTCAACCTGACCTCGTTACCTCGCTTATGGCGGACTGGGGGTTGATTTGGGTGCAGGTGGGCGCTGATGCCTAACTCCAGCGTAACCCACGTAATACGGCGCAGCAGCCGTCAATTTTCCATAAAAGGGGAATGGTGCTATTCTCATATCATAGAGGCTTTCGTACCAAGTCATTCATATTTCCATGCAAAACCATCCCTTCCACCACTTGCGAATAAAGGCATATAGACTCTCCGGTCTATGCCGCTAGCTCTTCACGTCACATCCGACAACTTTCGGGGCGCTATTATCAATACCGTAAAGACAGGCATTTCAGTCAGCCATCCTTCGATTTAGAGCAGCATGTCTAACGGGCCGGACGATATCGAGAAACGGAGGGAACAAGCGGAGAAGATATTCGGCATCATGACCAACACGGCGGGAGGTCTCAACAACTTTCTCAATGGCATCATCGGTAAAGAAACAAGACAGGGCCTTCGCAAAAATCTAGCAGCCAGAGGAAACATTCCTTCCATTGAGGGGCACTTCGTCCCGAGGCGAATATGGCGCTCTGGTGTACCTACAGCTCCGGGAAAGCTTTGGATCGGTGAGTCGAAGTTATCATTTCGCTTTCTATGGCTCGGCGTTCTAGTTACTTTTAGATAGACAAAAACAAGGACGCTGACCCCTGAAGTTGATCGAATTCTCGCGCAACAATCTATTGGTCAATTCATCATAGCAGCCATGTGTCAGGTGCCTCTTCCTACCGGCGAGATGCTTAGCGAACCGTTTGGTGATGAATGGGTCCTGATTACTCGCGCTTATTCCGAATGGGCACCGCCTCCGTTCAATGCCGAGCAAGGGGTGCCTATAGATAAAATCACCCATCTCATTGGATCGATGGAAGAGACAGGCCGAATGCAACTCATCTCGAAAGAACTGCAAGCTATGAAGGCTCGACTCTGGGAAGGTATCATGCCTGTCTCTGCCAGACGCTGGAGGGAGAAAGAACTGTATGATCCGGATAATTTCTCGATAGCATGCCGGACTCTCAGCATGGCCATAAACGTTTTCGGCTACCTCAACCTCGGTCCCGTCCAGATTGCATTGAGAGAAACCTTCCTTCTCATCAACGGCGTATTGCAGACTTTCGAAAACGCCCTAAACGCCAAGCGCGCGCTCGAAGGAAAGCCTGCTGTCGAGGTATCCAAGAGATGGTATCAATTCATACGCGCGAAGTATGCAGCCATGGAGAATCGGACACATGGCTGGGTGATGGAACATGTAGGGCACATGAAAGACAAGGTTCTGGAGCAATTAGATGAGTACGCGGCCTCGCACGTAGGCACAGAAGCAAGCGACAACGACGAGTTGATGAGGCTCTATGATAAGTGGCAGGACCTCAGTGAGATTTCCGCCCAGGCCGATTATACTATATTAATGCCGATGGACGGGTACGACGGCTCCGGAAATGGATCGGCACAGCCCAGACACTACGACTTCCTCACCGAGCCTCTTCGTGTTGAATTCGACCTCAACCAGCGGAGAGCGAATTATCATTCGCGACGTGGGCACTGTAAGGATATCTCGGAGCTATTTTCTTCCCTTTGTAGCGGTTTCTAGAGCAGAGACTTTCCCTTTTCATGAAAGTCGCGTCCAGAAACTTCCAAGATTCTCCTAAATGATACTCAAGATGGCGATAACTAACTTCGAGTTCTCTAGTGGTTTATAAAACCGTGGTTGACACCGCCCTAGAGAATCGGGGTGATCCCAAGGCGGCGGCGCTTGATAGAATAGTAGGAACACCACGACGGCAAGACGCCGTGCAGAAGCTGGTGCGGGCGGAACTACGCGGAGAGCCGGTTCGATACGACAAGGAACCCTGGGCGATCATGCTCCGAGACGTAATAGACGAATGGGGTTTCGTGATATATCGGTCTTGTCACTCCTGCACCGATGATGATTGGGACAACTTTCGGGCAAAATTCGACGTCGACCAAGCCGACTGGGGATCGGGGCTTGTGGGAGTCGAGAAACTTCGCGAGCGTTCCAAGCTTCACTGGCTTGACGCGAAAGACTTGGGAATTGAGGACGGAGATGTTGAAGCGCTGAAAAGGTAAGTAAGGCCCAATCCTAGTTGGGAGACTTTCTGTTGATGTGCTGCTGACTTGGATAATACAACCAAAAGTTCGTTTAGAGCCTTTACTGAGACTGCCGACTTTCCGGTCGGATTTGCAAAAGATATGTTTCTGATGGTTGACGAAGCAAGTGTCGCGTCGTACCTGAATCCGACAACCGAATCTTCTCCACCTGGAGATGCTGGAGGCTTCGTATGTGCGGTTGAAGCCGACTTCGATCCCGCTCAAGGACCAGGCCGTCCGGATGAGTCGCCTGGCTATGGCGGTACACTTAGGGTTTTGGGCAGTTTGCTATGGGATGACCTGAGTGCGTTGATTGCATCCCACAGCCAACACCTAGAGTCACTATGGCCGTTGGCTATGAACCACCCATCTCACGTCTATGTCGGCGCCGTTCTCAAGGTTCACAAAACTCCTAGTTCATCGTGAGATCTCTGTACCTAGCGTTCAATAAACTTCTCAGATTGCCCTTAGCCTATTCCTCGTAAATGCATAGGCTCATTAAATAGGCGAATTTCACATAAAATTGAATTGTTCCTTCTTGATCACACCACTTTCGACGAGGCTCTCTATATCTCCGTTGCTGAGGTCCGCCAGGTAAGCTACCTCCTTTATTCTGAAGCTACCACTACCATCTGCCTCTTTCAGGATCATTAGTGTTCGAAATTCATCCACCAAGGCAGTTTATCGCCCTCTTCGAAACCAGGGCCGTGCTGGAAGGACATCTCAACGGAAAACGCCTTCGCGACAAACGCGGCCTTACTCCGACGTTCAACAACTAAATCCTTGATGGAGAAATAGTCGGCTCCCTTCCGTTGCTTCAAAAGCCGAACCGCTTGCTCAAGCATTAGCTCCTCTTAAGACACCACGTAATGCCAGGCCTAAACCCCCACCACTAAAAGGGATATCGCATCTCCTCGTCAGGGACCAACGAAGGCACAAAGTACAGCAGCCCTAAAAAGAATAGACACAGCGTTATAAAACGATAGGCTTCCTTTGAAATAAAAACGTAGTATTTGTAAATAAACTATGTGTCTAGCTAGGATAAATAGCGGTTTAGCGTATTACGCCCAATGTCCTTAGGTACCTATTATTTTGGAACAGTATATACCCAGGGTATCAATCAGGCAGTGTAACATATGCTGGGGCTAAACTCTTTCTAATATCGCTAAAAATACTCTCCAAATCAATACCTACCAAGTTGTTAAGCGAGAGGCTGGGAGTATCACTGCGAGGTCAATATATGCAGCTTATCCAGAGGGCACGAATCAGATTTGCAGCTATGGCAGGCGGTCCAAAACCCCCGTAGCTGATACGACGATGTTTTTTTCGGTGTAATGCAGATTGGTCGCTTGGGGCTACGTCACTTGGAGCAAGTCATCTAGCTGATTAAAATAGTATAATCTGCCCTGACCTTTACAGATTTTCAGTACTAATCGTTATCTCCGCCTTCACACGCCGACCATATCATTGTGAGCATAGTCACTTCGTTCTGTGTCTCTACTCCCTCGTACCGACCGCTGCCGCAGAAATCTTGGTCTCCGATCCTGCTAGACTATCAATTAATTGTTACACGGACTGGGCGGCCCTGTATGCGTTAGCACCAGATTATGTGATGGATTCTAACGTTACCTCTACTGGCATCTCAGAGGTTAATAAAGTCTACATCAGTATCGATCTGGTCACTCGAGACGAGGCAACGTGCGGGGAGAATTCAATCCTCTGTGATGGGTCCAATTATTGCTGCCCTTCAGGCTATACGTGTCTCGGCAGCCTTACCTGCACCAGGCAACCTCGGGATGCAAGTTCGACATCGTGTAATGGAATGCCTGGCTGGTATGCATGCCCGACCAGTTTAGGTACGTTATGAAACCTCTAACCACAGCACCCAACGGAACGCCTACTAAGCACTTGGCAGGGCCCGGTTCTTGTTGTGAGGTCGGATATGAATGTGATGACCAGGGCCGTTGCGTAGCCGCCGTGACTAAAACCTCCATTCTCCCAAGCAGTGGCAACATCACCGTCACTTCGATCATAACCGTGTCGGGAATGCCATTGAGTCCGGGTGGCCAAGGGGGCAGAGAGGCATTAACTGCGGCTCAGAGAGGCGGTATCGTCGGCGGCGTCGTGGGATTTGCTGTGGTTTTGGGTATAGTGGTCTGGTTGATTATGAGACGCCTGAACCAGCTCATGAAGTTGATAAGAACTCGGCCTGATCCCGAGGAAGCAAACGGCGGTGGCGCCAATACGCTTAATGAGCAGCGAGTGGGGATACCAAATCAGTACAGCGCTCTCGAACCGCCGATAGAAGTTTGGGACCCTCATTCCCAAGGTATATATCCGAATAGTGTAAGCTCAGAACTGGCAGGGAGCTATGAGGCTCATGGGGTTTCTGAGATGGGAGAAAGAGAGCCGACCGAGAAGAAGTAGGATACGTGAGAGGGAAAAGCGACTAGGAAAAGTTTCCAACAAATTGGAGACCGAAATGACAAGACTACCGTCACATGCCAACAGGGCTTGGCATGATGTGGAGGCCTACCTGGATACAAGATATACAGGATGGGTCAAGAGTGATCAGCGGAAGGATTGTACGAATAGTGGAAGAGCGAGGAAAGCTATTACATAATCTCGAAAGGCTAAGCAAGGTTGGGCACAATGAGTTTATGGCATTTGGGTGAAGGAACGAGTTATTATAAAATGCCCAAGGGTTTCTCATGTCACTGCCCATTGCCCCTTCACTATTAAATCTAAGCATACACCTAGTTATTGGAATTCATTGCTCAGCATACTGTGTCATCAGCTCAACCCTTACCCTTAGGAACATTAACTATACTAAGTGTAGAGTCTTTAGGAGCCTCTGTTGAATATGATGTGTGTGGGACGCTCCACACCCTTTGTGTATATAGAATATCCCGTCATCCTGTATTAGGGATTGATCTCTTAAGTTACCTTGAATACTACTACAATATGCCCTCTATACTATCGTCTCCACTATATTTAACAGCCTCCTTACTTCAATTTATAGTTACTTGATGTTAGGGAAACCTTATTTTTTATATTTTGACGCATTTTCTGGTAACTAACTGACTACTTTAATTCAGACTGAAAGAAAGCTAGGAAAGAAGGAGCAGAGTCCCTTCACATATAGAATCACCGTAAAGAAAGTAGGTATATTAGATGATGAGGACACATATGTTGTAGTATGTGGTCTCTGATCGTCTTTAATGATAAACTTCGAGTTGGGCAGCACCGTCCTCAAAGGGGCCTCTCACGGAACTCCAAGTTGGGGCCATCATGTCTCGAGGCGAAAGTATCATATAATTGAAATTCATTCGGGTGATCTCTTCCACCCTTATGTCCAACAACCCCCATTCCCACCCGACCTGCCTTCCCCTGTGCCGCGGCGAATTCAAAGCGCCATATCGTTTTTGCCATAACTAGGCTTGACTCTAAGTACGCCATAGCCTTTCCCGCGCATCCTCGGGCTCCGAGGGAGAATGGGTTGAATGCTTTATTCATGCGTTTAAGCGTCTCTTGATCTTCAGTAAGCCAGCGTTCTGGCCGGAACGTAAAGGGGTCGTCGAAGTATCGCTCATCGTGGTGAATAGCGTAAATGTTGACGCCCACTTGCGTGCCCGGAGGGATTACGTGGCCATCAACTATAAACGGCCCCTTTCCTACCTCATCTGAATACAGCTCCCTCCATAGCGTTCCTGACACAGGGGGCGACATGCGGAGCGCCTCGTTGATGCATGCTCGCAGGTACCGGCAGCCGGATAGCTGTTGGCCACCCCGAATACTGTCTTCGCTTTCAAACGTCTGGCGTATCTCGTCGGCTAAATTTTGGTATACGTCCTCGTATCGTGACAGATAAAAAAACAGGGAACTCATTGCGGTTGTAACCGTATCGCCACCTGTGGTCCTTGTCAGTCTATACGCGGCCTGAGAGGTATGTTTTGCTTAAGATGGAGGTAATTGGGCAATATGATAGATGGAGCCAAGGATATCATTACCTGCCGGAAAGAAGAACAAGGCCTCAGACCACAGCTCGCTAGTATTAATGCCGTTTCTACTGTCCTCGAGATGGTCAACCACAAAGGAGTATAGATCATTCTTGGCGTGCTTGTCTTGAGAAAGACGATTGAGGATCATTCGCTCTAACATCTTCCTGTACTTCATGCGCGGTACGTAACCTAAGATGACCAGGAGCCTGTGGAGCCCCAACTTCTTGAGTATGGGAAACTGCATGAAGCTGTTGTTCTGGTACGAGCCAATAGCAAGTGATCGTAGTACGAATCTGTTCGTCGGATCTGTCTGCGTATTCAAAGCATGGCCGAAAGCAAGATGACCCACGGTATCTGCGCCCAGCCGCTTTGTAAGATCGGTCATATTGACGGGCCTCATATTCTTGGATGCCTGCGACAATTGATCTATAAAAATGTTGATCTGTTTCATCATAGTTGGTTCGAAGGCCCGCATAGCTTTATCGTTGATCGCTTGCCCTATGAGTTTGCGCTTCTCTCTATGCTTCTGTCTGTCGATGGCGTTGAAAATACTTGGCTTGCCTGATGCCACTGTGAGCTCATAAATATGAGACTTAGTGACCCTTTCATTGTTGTAGATGTCTTAAATAGTAAGCACTCATTTTTCTCAATCCCAGGGAGAACCCGAATTACCTTGCAGGGCCTCCGCTGAACTAAAGACAAGCTTATTCGGGCCATGCCTTATAACAGGGCCTAAACACAGGTTGTTAGCATAGAGTTGTAAGACGATTATTGTAAGCCGGCTTGTTAGTCTCACCGTATTTCTTTAGATCGAGGTATGTCACCAAGTGGAGTCTCATTCCCAGCGTGTAGAAACCGGCGTAGACGTCTGATAACTTCGCCAAAAACGGACCGGGATACTTTCTCAGCGGGTGAAGAAAGAGGCGATACACAAACAGAAGAGCCAACTTTCAATGAAAAGTCAATCAACTACGCATCATATCGTTTATAGAGGCTATTACTCACATAAGGGAAGAGGATGAGAAACACGTACTTCACAAGAGTGAAGCCAACGTTAGAAACTGACATGGTGACCATACGCAAGGCTGACTAGAGCCTAAGTAAGGAAGTAAACAATACTGAGATAAGTTGTCAAGTGTTATGTTTCTGGGTATAATGCGAACTTTGAGAAGACCGAGTCTCTGTGAGGCGGTTTCTTCGGAGCGATTGAGTGTGCAGGTAAGGAGGGGTTTGTGCTAGGTAGGGTCTTAAGGGAATTGTTTTTTTGTTAGATCAATAGCCGTGCCGAAGCAAGTAAACAATCAGATGGCCAATAAGAAACCACACTCGTGCTTCGTTCTTCTAATTTTGGAAGACAAATCTCGACAAGTCATTATGAGGTATCTAACTAGGGAATCCATGTTTCACTACGTAGATAATATGCCGGTGTAGCCGCACTACTCCTATCACTTTCCGCGATCAAAAAACATAGCCAGCTAGGTAATCTAGTATCTTTTGACTCTCCTTCTCCTAGTTACTATCTCTACTTCAATCTCGATATTCCAGTACACTTTGTAATTTCATATCTACATGACAACTAAGAGTCTACACTCAGCACTTGCAGCCGTCTAGATATCTTTGAAATATGGGCTCCGAACACTATTTGTCGCCTCCGGAGGATCTGCTCCGTCGAAGTGCCCCCCGGCTTGTGACCATCATTGACTCCGTGTCTTCCCAGACTTGCCGTATGAGTATTTATAGTGAATATTGAGATCCTGATTGTTACAACTTCGTTGGTAGCCATCACTCATGAGTTCGGTGGGTTCGACATGATAAAGTAACCGGCTTGCCTCGAGCTATTTGCTGGGCTATGTAGGTCTGTGGCACTATTTCACTACGCCATCGACCTTTTCTAAGCTGCCGATAGTCATTTCTCTATAACAACTGCTATCCTCATCTTCGCCAAGTTTAGCGACATCTATGGTTGCAAGCCGGGTTTCCTACTTTCCATAGCCATCTTCACTATATTTTCTGCAGCTTGCAGTGGCGCCCAGACAACGACACAGCTGTCAGCTGTAAGGAATCTGTCACGGAGAAGTGGAGCTTATAACGTCCTTTTTGCGACAGAATCCATCAAATAGTTGAGCCCGATCGGCTTTCGAAATACTTGGTCCCATCTTTGGGGGCGCAATAAGTGCCCACACAAACCTGGAGGTGGTTCTTTTTTATCAAGTGCGTTGAGCCTTTTCATTCAGTCAATCGAAGAAACGTTTACTGGCTTTGGATAGTCACTCTGACGATATCTGCCCGAATGTACGGGTTTGGAAGCATTGCAGGCTTCGGGTGCGGAGTGAATGGTGTCAACATCATCAATATTCATTCATAAGGTTTGCTAAAACCCAACCCATGGGCGCCCAAGTCGTCAAAAAATTAAAAGTATATAAAAGTTACTCAGAAGTAATATAAAAATTCGGACATGGATTACCTAGTAAAAAAGCCCATGGGCTGCCAAGAACCCAAAGCCCACGGGTTAGCTTCCACCTGGGCGTCCATGGGTCTACTTGGATCTTTGGGCCCTTGGCATTGTGCTGGGTTCTTCAAGCTTAACATTCAACAGTTACATTTGTACTCAACTGGTCTACCTCCTCGGTTCGGATTCTGTCAGGAACTCGCGTCTCTCCCAATCAGTAAGCAAGGAGCGGCTAGAATGGCCCTGTTCAAAGGCTTTAGAAGACAGATGCTTGTCTTGGCTGCTTCAGCAGGGACCCAGCTTCCTTCCGAGCTTTTTCATGTGGTCCAAACAGCAGATTTTGATATAAAATTAGCGTTAATTAGTGAAGCAACCAGAAGGACACGCGATAATTATTCCATGTAGTAGTAGAGAGGCTCTATTGAGTCTTTAACTAGGTAGGGTTTACTAGGAAGAATGCTACTATGTATAAAAAGCTAAGGCTAGGTACGCTATAACCTACTGCGTAGGAGGTACTGTACCGTACTTGTACTGCGCAGCCCTTGGACTTGTTAGGGGCAAGCCCCACCTAATTGACACAACACGATTGGCTACCTAAATCGACACTTGAACACGTATAGTTGTACTGGCTCGACCGAATGGGTAGAACACATCAAAACCTCCCGATCGATAGACCCGATGAATGGTATTGCCGAGCTAGCTGGTAATTCCTCCTTACTTATTCCTCCCACCTCCAGCTTCCCAGACCGACCGCCACGATAGTTCGATTCCCAGCGAATAGACGCACAGTATACAATGGCGTTGCCGCGAGCACTGCTGCAGTATATCTGCGGAATTGTGCTGCTCATCGCATCCGTCAACGCCCTCAAGTTCGACCTCACAGCTACACCGCAGCGCGATGGAAAAAAGGAGCGGTGCATACGGAACTTCGTCGCTAAGGAGACACTGGTCGTTGTCACGGCCATCGTGAGCGGGTCGCAGGGGGACGGCCAGATGGTCAACATGCACGTACGTGGGAACAATCAATCTAATCTATCCTGTTTGCTTGTAGTTGCTCTGATGATCAAGCTAACATTGGTTTCACCACACAGATCAGAGATACCGTCGGTAACGAGTATGGCCGCCCAAGAGACGTCGCCGGCGAGCGACGAACCGTC
>JAPUUL010000622.1:0-15937 GCA_029590625.1 Lasiodiplodia mahajangana
AAGGAGGAAGCCAACTTTCAGTGCGAGGTGGAGGGATGCGGGAAGCTCTTCAGCCGGAGCTACAACTACAAGGCACACATGGAAACGCACGACAAGAAGAGGGAGTACCCTTTCTCCTGCACATTTGAAGACTGCAACAAAAAGTTTGTACGAAAGACGGATCTGCAGAGACACCACCAGAGCGTCCACATGAAAGAAAAGAACCACAAGTGCGACTACTGTGGCCGACTCTTTGCTAGAAAAGACACTCTCCGGAGGTAAGTCGTGCTATGAACCTCATCTTTTTTTTTCTGTTTCTTTTTTTGGGCCTTGTCTTCTTTTCAGGCTTGATGTTATCTGTCTTGAATTTCTGAAGGCCGACTGACCTGACACTTTGGTGGATAGACACATGGAGGACGGTTGCTCAAAGCGCTTTGATATCGGCACGATGGACCTGCGTGGCGCCGAGAGCTACGATGCTTCTTACAGCGTACCGATTAGATCCGTGCCTAGCTCTTCCGGGCATTTAGTGGCGCCCACGCCGCATCTCCCACCCATGTCGCTCCCGCGAGGTGGCCACGATAATAGCATGATGGACATGCCTCCGTTTATGAAGAGATGATAGGTGACCCGGCCACTTTCTAAGCGAGGGAAAAAGACCCCGGCACAGTACAAAATTCTTTCTCTATAAATATTCGATATATTTATTTGTCCTTATGTATCTTTTGGGGGACATACCCGAAGACAGAACGGGTTTAGGACATTTCAGTATGATACGCATAGACGTTCTATTTTGCATGGCTAGGTAACGGGAATACGGGGCATATAGGGAAACGTCTTGTACGCTAAACTTTTTTTTTGTTCTTGTTTTTTGTTCCAACTCGTGTACTTTAACTACCTGCTACTATTACTCGGCGGGTGGGTGGCGCCTGGGGCATTGTCGGTGGCACTATGGGCAAAATGGTCATGGGATACGAGAGGCTTTTCCAAGCTCTTCCAGCAGACAGATTTTTGGCGCAAATCAACTTGGCTTGGCAGCGGTCTAAGGCATCATGAGCCATCAAGTGGGGGGACTCTGGAATGACGAGAGAAAGATTTGATTTCACATAACGCATAATAAGCACATGCATATTCGAGTAAAAGCTACGTCTGATGTGACTAGGAAAGATCGGGTTGTTTTCGGCAAGGGTAGCTGTTGGGTAACAGGGCCGGCGGAGGATTCATGTTGATTCCACGGACATTTTATTTACAGTAGAGAGCAGGTACCTAAAGCAAGGCACGTACAAAGATACAAGCGATCTGAGATGGTGGCTATACATAAGAGGTATGGGATGGATCTTGATTCTATGTATGTAAGTGGATGATGATGTATGTATGTATGTATGTATGTATGTATGTATGTATGTATGTATGTATGTATGTATGTATGTATGTATGTATGTATGTATGTATGTATGTACAGAGCAACGGCGGGTAGACTACACACATGTAGGTACCTACGTTGGCTTAGGTACTACGACAATCAAATATACCTAACCGGCTTCATGATGAAGGATTGTGCAAGTAACTAATCCTTTTCTAAGAAGGGAAACGAAACAAAACATGGTCAAGACACAAAATAAACAAGCAAGCACTACAAATTCTTCAATGGAAGGGGGAGGGGTTGTTAAAACAACATGATGATTTGACATTAGTCAACGCAGTCCATCTATGTATGTATGTATGTACATCGTTTCGTGTAGTCAAGCACCTTAGCTCAAGTATTTATTTATTTAGGGATCTCGAAAACTATATTTAACGGACGAATAAGCGAGCGGAGAATGCGAGGGCCTATTTCATCGAGGGCTCGCGCTAAGCCGACTCGGGCTAGCCATGTGGGTAAAGCTGGGGAGGAATGGGCCGAGAACCGTACATTATGCCAGGTCCAGGGATGTACATGCTATTATAGACAGTATGTAGGTAGGAGGTAAGTACTCTACCTAACCTACCGGGTAGATAGTTAGAGAGAGAGGATGGGATGAAATGGGATGAGATGGGATGGTGCAGGTATGTATATATGTATTTATATATATGTATATGTATTCCTTGCGGTCACTATAGCTATGGCTATAGCATGCTATGGGGGATTCGAGGCGCTGTAATTAGACGGCCACGGAAGAGAGATTACAGGGGCAATCCGCACGTCCGCACGCTCGCTCGCATCTTCGCTTCTGGAGATACAGGATACAGCATACAGCATACAGCGTACAGCATACAGCATACAGCACACAGGCTACACAGGCCATCTACCTGCCCTAAATAAGTAGTTAAGCTGCGGTATGGAGCGCTGGCAAACGGCTACGACGTTGGTCACTAAGACCACATCGGTTTAGTGCCAACAATAGGCTCAAGCTCAAAATACGGGCCCTGCATGCTCCCCGAGGCTCGAGAGGAGGAGCGTAGTCCGTCGATACGCTCCTTAGACTACATGCTGCAGGTCTACTACGTTATTGTACGTAGTATGTATGTATAATACATTGTATGAGTTATGTACAAGTATGTAAGTAGGTAGTAGGTTGGGAGTAGGAGGAGTAGTGGTGGTAGTAGCCTGTAGCCTGGGTATATAGAGAGAAGAGGGTACCTACTCCATACTTGTCGGACCAGCTAGGGTCAAGCTTCCAAAGCTTCCAAACCTCACATGTTAATTGTCCGTGTTAGTGTTAGGTGTGTATGTATGCTGTACATGTACATGTGTTAAGTACTGATAGCCAGCTGGTTATCTACACTAATACTCAATACTTACACAATACATACTCACATAAGAGACGCCACTTATATCACCGAATGCGCCGTATTCCACAACGACTCACAGGCTCACGAGCATGTACTAAGTAAGGTAGTATGAAGAAGCATCCATCCATTATCCACCAGTCTCAAACAAGTTACTCGAACCGCGAAGGCGAAAAGTGCTGGACAAGATCCGATATACATTAAGTACATACCTACATGTATGTAGATACTTAAGTAGATACTACCAGTGCTCTGGCCAGTGGACCCCTTGATCCCGGCCCCCCGACATTGCCCAACATGCCCTTCCCAACACTGGCAATCTTATTTGTTGTTGTTGTTGTTGTTGTTGTTGTTGTTGTTGTTGTTGTTGTTGTTGCTGCTGCTGCTGCTGCTTGGTGCTGTTGTTGGTGGTTAGGCCGGGCACAAAATAGCAGCAGCCATGTGGGCTTTCAGGAATTACCTACATTCTACTTGTAGGTACACTCGAACCGCCTATCGACAGTCAGCTTCTATCGGCACGTCGCTCACCAACAACTCACTAACACCTGTTAGGAACCATGTTGCGCATCAGCGAGATTGTGTGTGAGGATGCACGTCACTTCTGACGGGTGCCAACGACAGTACTGTACATATAGCGCTTAGAAGGGGCTTATGGTTGCTTGGCGCTGGCCGGCGACGACAGAGACGCCGGCGCGGTACGTTGTATTCTACCTACAAACATGTAAGTTCCTATTCCTGACTTGCTTGCCTATCTGCCGTGCGTGTGGAGGTAGGCTGGTACGTGGTGTGAAGGTGACAAGATGCCCGGCGTCTGGTCCATTTCAGCTCATAAGCACTTGAACCACATGTATAGCTAACTACTACTTATAACATATAAGCAACCACGTCAACATGCCGGAAAAGGCAGCGCTATAGACTGATGCAGCGTGCAGACTCGGCATCTCACTTGCAGCCTCTTGCAGCGCGACGGTGCCTTTGCTGGGAACTGATCGGACCCGACACCGTGGCATGCTACCGATTGGGCAATTGTGAGATTCTACAGTTCAATCAGATCCAGCGTGGCGTGCACATCTTTCAGTACACACGCATGTTTGTGTTTGTGTGTGTGTGTGTGTGAGATAGAGAGAGAGAGAGAGAGAGAGAGAGAGAGAGAGACGAGTAGTTTTAGTCTAGTTGGTGCTAAAAATAGAATTGAGTGCAGTGAAGAGAGAGCTTGAGATTCGGGAATTGGAAGGGTTATTCAGGGAAAAAAAATTAGAGTAAGTAGAGAAACACAATGTATGTGATACGACAACGACAGGACTCGAACCTGTGACCCCGAAGGGATATGATTTCTAGTCATACGCTTTAACCACTCAGCCACGTTGCCAATGATTCATGAATATTAGCTGCAATGCGACGTACTATATCGCAGCGCCGGAGCGTACCTAGCTGTCGCACATAGTCGGACCGGGACTACTCACAACAATAACTTTGCAACAACTGCGTCACGTCAACATTTAATTGTTGGTTACTGACCTTGAATCGGGCCGAGTATAGCCTATTTGTCTTCTATGTGGGACGTGAAGAAACATCCAACTGAGAATGGCAAGTCTCAGTGGGACTCTGAACAAGCACGTAAAAAGTGGAAATTCGGCAAGCAACATGAGACATTCACATTCATATAGGTAGATTTCAGATCTTACAATCATCTCATCCTGCGTGATGCATGAACGTACAGCGGCTTTCATGGGCCGATGTGCACCCGATACAACGAGCCGGTGGTACGTGCTACTATATGGTGTTTCAATTCACCTCGCATCCCACCAACACGAAGCAGTCTAAGCCGTGAACAAACATTATACAACTATTGGGGACGCAAATCCACCTAATGTCTATTTGATATGATACATACTAACTGGTGTAACACGTAGCATCGCCATTTATAGCTTGCCATGAGCAAGCTTGACAAGCTTAGGGAAGTCAGGCGTGCCCAGACCAGTGACAGGGTCCCAACCCTTGACAGCGGGGAAGCCGTCAACGCCGCAGCCAACAGCGCTGCCCGAGGTAATGTCGTTTAGGCCCTTAAAGCCAGTAGAGTAGAGCCAGGGGTTCAAGAAGCCCAGAGAGGGCTTGCCTGAGGCTAGAAGGGCATCGTTGATGAGACTGATGATACCGCTTGTGAGAGGCGTAGAGGCCGAAGTTCCGGAGATTGTTCCCTCAGTACCATTCCAGAACTACAGATAGAGTCAGTTTTCATCTTTTTAAAAGGTTTCGAGGAACACTTACGTAGGAGAAGTAGAGACCCTGAGCAGAAATGTCGGGATAGGCACGGCCCTCCGGGTTGTACCATCCGTCGTACTCGCCCTTCAGCGCCTTGACGTAGCTCGTGACCTCCTTCTTTTGGTAGGCAGGGATATCGAAGATGTTGCTGACTAGAGCACTCTACGTTAGTCATCACGATTTCTGAGGGTATCTGGGAAAAGCTTACATCCACCACCTGACGTGTAGTTACCGTGCGACACGCCATCAGGGCCAACAAAGGCAGGGCGGTAGGCAACGACCTCAGGCTCAAAGTTCTTGGTAGCGCCAACTGCGGTAACGTAAGGGCATGAAGGCGGGAACTCGGGCAGGAACTTGTCGGTGTTCTTTCCATCGTTGCTGACGCACTCGCCGTAGGGACCGACACCGGAGTCGCCCGAAGCAAAGAGGAGGGAAGTTCCACNGGGCACCGACTTGTGCGAACTGCTGGCACACTCGCCGAGCATAAGACGGAGGAACAGTCTGCTCATCATCGGCGTAGGAAGTGGAAATGACCTGGGGAATCGACTTCTGCGAAAGAAGCCAGTTCACCCAGACGAGGTAGGGCTCGTTCGTGTTATCAGGTGTGCTGACTGATGGAATGAAGGGAGGTGAACCACCAGTCGAGTAGCTGATAATAGGAGTCTTGGGGTTGATGCCGGAGATGGCTTGGAAGTCCAGGTTAGCTTCCTTACTCGTGCTTGACGCGAGTTCGTCGGGAGTCAGGGGCGCGTCGCCAGGGCCGCCATCCAGAGTCAGTTGAGGGAATGTTTTAGCTACCGAGACTGACTCAGGACGGAATTTCTGGAGGAACAACTCGCCATCGCTGCGAATAGGGTGCTCGCCTAAGTAGTTCGTAAAGGCAACCTTGTTTTTGCAAGTTGAACGAGGCTATTACGTGTTAGTCGACAATAAGCTTAGAGATAATCAGACAGAAGGCGAACCTCGTATTCCTTAGTCTTGTAGAGAGTTTCGAAGCACTGAGGCGTCACAGAGCTTGTGTTGCAGACAGCACCAATTTCAGGGCTCATTGACAAGGTTTTGAGGCTGGGATCGGCGGCAATGACACCCGAGTCTACGATAGCCTGCGAGACTTGGCCGCGAGCGCGGAAAAAGGAGTTGGTGGGCTGGATGGTATCGATGTGGGAGTGAAGATGTCTTGGCAAAGACCACGACGGCGCACGCGCTACCTTGGAGCCATCGTTATGTTCAAAGATGTGGTACTCCGTATCGAGGAGCCGCTCAATCTCGCTCACGGGTAACGATACGGTGATCCAGTCCTTGGCGGCACTGTATGACGAAGGCACAATGCCATTGTCGCCTAGCCACTCGTGCACAAGATCCGAGGTCTCTTTCGTCGGCTTTACAAGCTCCTCGACTTCATCGGCAGACAAATGTTGCCCGTACTTGGGATGAGCAGGATCCGAGACTATATTCACCAATTAGCCAATTATCGTGACCCAATGGCCGCTTGTGGCTCTCAATTTGAGTTCCGGCTGCGGGGAAGGGTTCAATACGTAAACATACCCTCATACAGTTGCTTCTCTAGCTCGGCGAAGTTGCTCTGCTTTAGACCGATCTGGATTTGCATGACTTGGCTGGCCGGCGCTCTCGCAACCTTCTTCCAGCCCCTGGGGACATTGTGCGTATCCTTCACGCCATAGCCTGAGCGAGCGACGGGACTCGCAAAGACGGCCTGGGCGGCCACAACGAGGGCGGCCGAGAAGACAGTGGCACCAACCATTGTTGCAATGGGATCAGCTCAACCGTTCGTCAGTGTAGACAGCGACGAGCAGAAGAGAGGGGATGGGGAGGAGGGGGGAAGCAGCAGGAACACGCAACAAAGAGGTCACCTCGAGCTACTTGTACCCCGGGATCGATCAACGACGGGTTCGTACAGAATACCACCCATGGCCGTTCATTTCCCTCTGCTATCCACGCTTCGGTTCGGCGTGCACCTCGCGTGCTATGATGCTTGCAAATTGCAAATCTAACGCCATAGCCAGGTATCCCAAATGGCTAGCTACCCCTGCCAGGCCGCTAGATCGGCAGGGCCATTGCAGCGCTCATTGGTGCCACCCAAATTACAAGCTGCCATCTCCTGCCGTCTAGATCACACTTTGCAAATAGCTTACAGGTACTCGTCTTGTTTCCTTCATCCAACTCGGGCTAGACATAGGGATCCTAGATCCGAGTAGCGCGTATAAGTATGTAAAGTAGGTAGAAACATCCAGAGCTCGTCATTATCGGTTCATCCGATCGGACGGCGAGCAGGGATGATGCTGACCTGACTATCCAGCTAGCTCGCTTCTCTGTACATTTCTGGAAGGTCAAGAGGTGGAGTAAATCCAAAAGCTGGGGTCTGGTGGGGTAGAATGCCAGTGAGATTGTGAAGCGGTCGACCCAGCGTGTATGTCTACGTATTGTACTTGGGTAGGCTTGTGTATGCGTAGACATAGGCCAAGGCGGGTGATTGGGTCGAAGAAAGCTTATCAACTGCTAAGCTCTCTTGTCTTTGCTGGGCTGCTCTAGTTGGTGGATGGCGCCGGTTGTGGCACTCGATCTAAGTAGATGCCTAGTTTATCTAGGTAGTGTAGACTACATAGATTATGTAGGCAAATGCCACTTGGATAGGTAGGCAAATGGAGGAAGATAGGGTGATTGATTTTAAATACGGCTTGCTCCAATACCTTACCTAGGTACTTACTTGATTGGAGAAATCCAACGCCCAGAGAGAGACACACACCGAGACCACCTGTAAGCTGTATGTAAGATCCCTAAGCTGCATTGAGGTGGTAATTCTGCGCTGTAGTGGATACCAACTCCCTGACAGCGTACCGTAGATAGCGGGAATGTACCTGCCAAGCAATGCTACACCATGTGAGTAAGCCCCATCGTAGGCCCTATCATCTATCATCACCGGCCCTGTGGCACGATAGGCAGCTCTACGGTCCTCGACCCCGTTTACGAATCCATGGCTTCCAATGTTCGACCGTCTTGCCTCTTTCGGTAAAGCTATGAATGTAAATAATGGCGCAAATAAGTGAACGGGCAGGCATTGATGACATGCCACCAATCACGATATGAATTGCCTATGAAGGCGTGATACTATCGGATCCATATTGCCACCAATGCTAGCTTCTTCAGGTCAAACGATCATCTTCAGCTCTCGCCTCAAAATCCCCGGTCGATGGGCAAGACTTATACCGAATGGCTGATATGCTGATAACAGATACGAGAAGTGAGATGAGAAGATATATGCACATAGTCTCTTATCCACATAGAAGACCATTTTCGTCTTCATAATAATTGAGTAGGTTTTGGTTATCAAACATAAGCCTAATTCAGACACCAACAAGTATTTATAGAACATTGACATGTACGATAAATTCATTCAACATCCCCCTCGCTCCTTAAGAAAGGGAGTCATCTTTCAATATCTAGAAGGCCAACTCAGTTCTTGAAATCTATCCCTCACCGCTTAATACGTTCAATAATCCTTGAATGCTGCGATCACTAGACATACTATATGGCAACCTCTAGGATAGGATGGGATGGAATATCTATCATAGAGTGGTGAATTCAGTTCGAGTCAAATAGAGTCACAACAATAAGCGATCGAAGAAAAGGTAACCAGTGATCTATTTCTACTCCCAAGTTCTAAGGACGGCTAAAGGACCTATGAAGATTACTTAAGACTATATACGGCCCCTGTTTGATTAGAGAGATCTAGTAAGGGGAAGTCACATTTATCCGTCACGATACCGGTACCCTTAGGGCAAGAATGAATACCTGATCAGATAGGGATCTTGAACTGTTTTATTTGCTTATTTACCTTGATTAGAGTCTACAAGATTTTATCTTTAATTATCATATCTATGTTGAGGTTGGATACAAATCAGGTGCCACTATTGAAATGCGTCTGGTAAAAGAGGAACTAGGTAAGGTCTGCTCCTCATGCTCAGCTAGAAGATGAGGTACATGCCACAAATGCATGATGAGCTGTAGAGCAATATCCGTGTCCCACACATCTTGGCTACACAAAATGATGAGTCCATAACAACAAGCAGAAGTTTCAATGACTCCGTAAATACCGCCCTACCACGTGGTCTCTCGGTTTGTATACAATGATATGAGAGAAAGTCATCGGTTGCGGGTACGGTAGCACACACTGAAAAAATCAAAGCTAGGGGTTACAGCAAACGTGTCTAAATAGAAAGCCCCCCCTCAGTTCCTGAAAGAAAAAAAAACTAACAATAATCGGAGGCTCACCAAGCACGCCGTCATAACCTTTCGTCTTGTCCTTCCTTGGTAGATCGCTCGACGTCCGGGTAGAAAAACGTTAACAGTCTCCGGTCATTAGCTTTTCGAGATGTGGCTTTCTGAAATTTATACCGGACATTGGCGAGCACTTGGCGAACGGTATTCGGGATTTTACAGCCGCGAGAAGAAGCCGACCCAGAAAGAACTCGACGACTTCCTTCAAGAGGGTAACGACGTTCTCAAGTGGCTCTGGCGGGCCCTTGAACAAGTTGACGAGACTTATTATACGGAGAGACGCCAGGAAGAAAATGAATTAACTAAAGAGAAAATTGCTGACCTTGAGAGATGGATCAAGGACGTGGAAGACTTAGCTGCGAAGGCAAAGGCTGAGGAGGCAAAAGCTGAGAAGGAAAAAGCTGAAAAAGCAGCTCAGCCTAAAGGCGAGAGATATCAGACACGTAGTAATAAAGGAAAGGGAAAGGACCAGGACCAGGAGATGCAAGATGCCTGTAAGTTCCACATCCAGAAGATATGACTAGCGATTACTGACTATACAAGAAGAGACTCGCTGCCTTCCTGAAAAACCCATCGACAACTCCACGAAGGTTGGCTTACCTTACCGACGCCCAACACCTCTACGGCTCTTTTACACCTAGAATTGCCTTTTATTAAGCGGCTGCTAGCGATATAATATCTGGGTTCGAGTGAGGGTATTGTTTCGGCGTTAGCCTTACACATAGACCGCATGGAAAGTGTTTGAGAACTGGCCAATCACGTTCTTATGGCCAATAATAATAGAAAAGGGGGCTTTACTGTGATCCTCTACACCGGTAACCTTTGCTACCTTTGGGTCTGTTATGATTTGGTGGATGATGGATACGATGTGCTAGGCATGCATGAGGCGAAAGAACTGCATGTGGGTTAGACGCAGGGTTTCCTCCGAAGTGCGATGAGGCTGAGACATTTCCCGGGGCTACGGGTGAGGGGTATCATCCAAGACATTCTTTTCATACGATCTTTTACCTTATCTATTGAAACTATTAAGTAGTACTACGTCCTCACGAGACCATCACAATACACTCCTTGATCACCTGTTTTGACTTGCACGATCCTGTCGACCGTCGAATCCTGTCGCGGTGTAGAGCTGTGCTACAAACAACAGAAGTTTCAATCGGAGTCACACACGTGCGGGGGCGCTCACGAGGCCCTCAGCTGTTACCTGAACTTTGCACTTTGGCCCTAGATAAGAACCGCCCGCCCTTTCCTATGCCTACCCACCATCCCCTGGGCTTCTTCGTATGGTGTAACCCATTGCCCCCCGCTCCATTACCTTCTTGACCGCCATCTTGTCTTGCTTTATCTGTTTCAGTCTCTCTGCTCTGGCATCCTGTCGTTCTTTTGCTAATCTGGCTCGCTCACTCGATGGCGGATTTGGTGTTTCGTGTTGCCCACCGCTATGGCCATCTCCGACGCTCACTATTAAGGGAGTGATCCCTATGTCTCTAGACGAACCTCCGCGGGCAGCAACCGCTTCTTCATCAGGGTCATCTTCTACCGTCGCTCGCCGAAGCGGCATAGGGTAGCCCATAGGCGGCATCGGAGGAAAAGAGGGAGGCGGCCCTGGAACATACTCATGGTCTTGCGTATCGTCCGGCTTAGGAGGTTCCCTTGAATTCTTCTCGTCTTCGCTTCGTACTACAACTGGGATCGCTTGCATACTAGGACCTTGTGTATCTTTCTCCGCCTCTGCGGCAGTTCCCGCCATCGGAATGTTCGTCGGCGGGAAAGGAATTGGACCTTGATTTGGCCTTACAAACACGGCATTCCCTGGTCTCCTGAGGGGCATAGGAATACCGATGAGCGGCGCCGGGAAACTTCCAGGTGGATGGTAAATAATCCAATCCCCATCCTCTGGGCGCCGCTCCGCGGTTCGATCTCTATCGATACGTGGGCGAACCGCAACTTGTGTCGAGCGAGCTTTTCCTTTCGCGGGTTCCGATTTATCGGCGCTTTCCTCTTCCTTCTTCCGTTTGGCCTTCTTTTTCTTCGTAGGCTTTTTTGGGTCCACGTATGCTTCCACGCCATAGCTCTCTACCCCTTTCTTATCCCGAATCCAGCGGTCGTCAAGTCTTCGCGTCGTTCGTCGCCCAGTCGAGTTGTAGAAGGTTCCCGCGACGGAGCAGGTATTCCATGTCCTAGCTACCCAAAAACTGCTAATTTTGCCGTAGACGTCTTGTCTACGTTCTCCAAATATCATCGGGAGAGAATTCTCAACGTTGCGCGGGGTGAAATGCAATATCGGGCCCAGAATTGCATGATTTGAGCTCGTTAATGTCCCTACCGCCCCTTGCATGGAAATAGACTTATTAGAGAAAGAAGCACTCGTAAGTTCCATGCCAGCCATCAACGCCATTACGACAACGTCTCGCATTGACACCTGCATTGGAACGGTTATCAAATCACTCGGACAACGATCGGCGTCGTATTCAACCAGATCGATCCGCACCGAGTGTTTGCAGGGAATCTCAATTGCGCGGCAGAAAGACAACCAAGAGGCTTCCCCTGCCTGAGAAGGCATGGGGCGGGAAACTGATCGCTGTGAATCAGCACTTCCTAAAAGCCTTCTCACGTTATTCCTTCTCCTAAAGGGCTGCCCGTATAACCGAGCGTTGTTCCCATCTAACACGCTTGCCGGATAGCTACCACTAGCGGAACTCGGGGGAGGACTAGGCCGTCGCCGACGTAGCCCAGCAGGAAATGAGATAGGTAGTCTGAACCGGTGCTTCTCAGGAATGATAGATGATTCACGTCCCGACAGGTCGTCCGAATCATCAGAGCCAAATTGCTGCTCACCCCTACGACGGAACCAACTCAGGGCCGTTCTCCAACCTGTCTTATCCAGGATCACCTCAACGCGGGAGGCCGTTGGTAAGACGAGAGAACCCGAGCTCGCATCATCCTGGATATCCACGTCTGCTAGAGGGGGCAGCTCTAGTTCACCGATTGCATGCGACTTCATGTGAGCGCCACCGCTAGGCCACAGATTTGTGTCGAGGCTGATCTGCGGGATGGAATAGATGACGCGAAAGCGAAATTGGGAGAACTGCCACACCCGACGGCCCTGGCCGGGCATAGGCCCAAACACAACGCTGTCGCATAGTCTGATGAGCTGGCCGGTGATGAGATACTGTTGTGTAGCCTGTGCAATAGCGACGAACAAGGCGATTATCGCAACGACGAGGGCCGCGACCGCGGATGCCGTTGCAGCATCCAAACCCGCCATTTTGGTAGATCGAAAACTCGATCAGTCGTCTACCTAGGAGAAGTTAAAGGTTCCATTTCTGAAAATCTCAGCTTTGAGACGAACTGCGGCTGATAACTCTCGCTATGGCCCCCATGTTTATAGCCAATTCTCTCGTAGACTAAGCTGAAGAGATCCGAGCCAAGTCCGTATTCGGCTAGCGACAAGATCCTCGATGCCTACACTAATTTGCCGCTTTAGGAAGAAATACCGCCTGGCTAGACCACGAGTCTGCCACGAGAGTGGTACGATAGATATACATGGAATCCAGCTATCCAAGGAATTCTTCTCTCCCTAGTTATCACTTGAGTGTGTATCGTTTTGCTCCTAAATGGTATCCCAACCAGATACGTGTCCGCTAGAAGCATTCGACTTCGTCTGTAAAAATAAGATGAAATAGCCGTCATATAATGATATAATGCCTCATTACTACCTAAATTATATTGGCTTGAATTCAGTTCTTCTTCCCCCTGCTAAATGTGAGGACGCAGAGCCTGAGACCACGCGTCGTGGTTTAATACACAAGGCAGAATACCCAGCCACAGGCTCACTAATGCCAACACATGGCCATCCCCGCTGCGGGGTTACAAGGTTGATGAAACTGCCTAGGCTAGACATTTACAGCACATGTTACGCATATACTTCCGTGTTAAAGCACAACACTCTGATATCAACTAGATCAGGATGAAGGGCCCAGTGATTATATATACTTAAGAGTGGAAGATTCGACGGTTGCGCTCTATCAACAGCGAGTCTAGGCACTACAATCTACGTCTCTCACGTATTGCTCAGCATGATCTACACAGGGGTGTCTTCGGTTATCATCCCAAGAGGGTGTGATCTAAACAGCTCGTTCGCAAGCAGTCACAAGAGAATAATGTGTTCCCTTAGTACGTTACCTTAGGGTTGTTTCTTGTACGTGTTTTACGCCGAAGGGCAAATAACCTGCTGACGGGCTTTTGCGGCTGAACACACATAAGGTCAGCTTCGGCGTCAATACCCAAGAACCATCGTCGCTTACATGAAAATGGGCAGTTGGTGATTAGTCACTCCCAATAACTACAGAATTCTACATACTTAACGCTACATCAACCTGCATGCTTGAGGAAAGTCCAAAATGGGACGATCCGACCGTCCTAGGTGGCAATTTCTAGCGAATAAGTACCGACGTAGGTTCCATGAGGGTCATGCCGCCATAATATGAGGCCTGGCGATGCATCGAGCTTGATGTAGATTATACTACGTCGGAACAACACGTATATCACAATAGCAATATTTTCAACTGATTAACCTCACATCTCATTGCGTCAACAATAAACGGGCTATTCGAACTTGCTACGTTCTCGAGGCCGATATTCCGCTCGTCTAAAGCTTCAAGGGTGCGAAGAGGCAAAGAGGCAAAGAATGCGAGGGTGAAATGTTTTCCTCTCAGCTTACCTCATCCCAATACCAAGGCTCCAACATACCGCCTCTTGTTGAGATGGAGTGCTATCTAGAGGAATAAGACGTACCGCCAATTTGGGCTCGTGACCGTGAAAAGGCTTGCTTAAAAAGTATACAAGAGGACGTCCTGCGCTCTCTGGCTTCTACTAGACGAAACCTACTATTAGTAGCTAGTTGGCTGCGTATACTATAACAGTTTTGATTCTTGTCTATTAGCACTCCTTGGTATAGAATAGCCGTTCCTCAGCCAGCTCACTATGCCGATCATCATTCGCACTTCGGAGCAGACATTAGCCAACGTTCCGTTCGACACGGATGTCAACCGTAAAGAGCTCCGCGACGCGCCCCCTGCGAGAGTGTAGGCGTCGTACTCCTATATCTGTCAATAGCTGAGCAAGTCTAACGCGTTTATATAGAGCCCTTGGTGCTAGCGTCTGTGCCATCCTCCACCAGAATGCTCTCCAGCCTTCTGGAGCAGACTTCAAGGTTCACCCCGGTGCACCAACACTCGAGCAATCCATCAAAAACCAGGTCCTGTGGGAGATCGGCCAAAAGAAGGAGGTCCTACTTCGAGCCTACCCTGATCTCCTCGGTATAGCGGACGGACTAGCCGAGCTTGATGCTTTGCCATGGCCGAATGTAACAGACCCGCACTTCACGGACCTAATTACGAAGTTCAAGAAGCTTCAGTGTCCAGCTATGGGAACGGGCCAGTATATCGGCAGCAACCTCGTCATCACTGCTGCCCATGTGGTCAATGATTTCGGCCCTCTCAACATGGGCCAATACCGTGTAGTCTTCAACTTCACGGGCCCGAATGTGTCTGGAAGGAATGTGTTCAGCATCAGAAGGTAACCGGTTCCCCTATAATACATGAATTTCTCACCACGGCACTTGATGAGGCTCAATCTAACCGCAACGTCTTGATAGGATCGTACACTTGAACCGGAGTAGCGATGNCCCCCCCTGCGCCCACTGCACATGTATTTCCGCCGCCGGCCATGTTTCCCGTCAATACGCGCCAGGTCGATCTAGCCCAGTCGACTCAGCAGGCGCAGACATACGATGTTGCCGTGCTCGAGATCCTAGGCACTCGTGATGATCGGATATTGCCAAATCCTCTAGTGTTGCAGCCCACGCCCGCCGTCGTGGGCGATGAAGTCTTCAGCATCGGGTGCAGTCATGGATTGCCCTTCATCTACGCCGATGGGTCTGCTGGCAAAAAGGTCGATGCGAGAGCAGCCACAGTGCGCCGGACTCCAGATCTAACCCTTCCACCTGCTCACCAGTAAGTCTTATTGTCGTAGGTACTGTCGCACTTCTTACTAATTCCCCGCCTTTTCATAGAGGCTCTCTCACGGCAGATATCGACGTTTTCAAAGGTCAGCCATCTTCATCAGTCACTTAACTCTTCAGCGCGCATTAACACAAGGGATAGGGAACTCAGGCGGCCCGCTCTTCAACGCAGCCACAAACACCGTCATCGGTATCTGTCGCTCTGGCATGATCTACCCCTTTCTAAGCGACACGGTTAGTCCAGATGTCGCAAACACGAGACTGAAGCAGGCGATTCGAGATTGGATTGGGCGCCGAGCCCAGGGGCCAAACCAAGTCTTCGAATCCGACTACCTCGACTTCTACACTCAACTCCGTACCCTAGGAGAGAACACCCGCGTCTCGTGGATCCGATTCAAGAGCGACTCGGCCGCCATCACGGCCGTGAATGCTTTCAGCAGGACAGAACCTTACGCTTTCCTCACCATGCCGCTGCACAGCTACCTAAACAAAGTGCGAGGCCATCTATCCATCGTGGTTGAGATCACGCCCAACGCACTTTTCAATCCGTTCGGCATAACGCCCGTTATGCTTATGCGCGGGGATCTAAGTTTAATTATCACCGGC
>JAPUUL010000623.1:0-15936 GCA_029590625.1 Lasiodiplodia mahajangana
GATTGTCGGACTTAACACTGGCGACAACGGCGCCGAGCTTCTGAACCTCCGCGTTGAGCTCCTTGATCTGGGTGGAATCCTTCACGGCTTGGGCTTTGCGCTCGTCATCGATGATGGACTGGTT
Source organism: Lasiodiplodia mahajangana (assembly GCA_029590625.1). Classification (NCBI taxonomy): domain Eukaryota; kingdom Fungi; phylum Ascomycota; class Dothideomycetes; order Botryosphaeriales; family Botryosphaeriaceae; genus Lasiodiplodia; species Lasiodiplodia mahajangana. The sequence continues at coordinate 125 of JAPUUL010000623.1, forward strand.
CGGGTCTACCTTGGTCATGGTGGCATCGCGACCGACGCGAAGCTTCTCGTTTTCTTCGGCGAGTTCCTCGATCTTGGCCTCGAGCTCATGGACTTTCTTAGACCATCGGTTCTCGTAGCTCTTCTTCAGCGCGGTGATCTTGGTCTCGTGCTTGCTCTTGTAGAGGGCATGCAGTTCGCGGGACACTTTCTCGACGGCAATCTCGACTTCGCGGGAGCCCGGCATCTTGTTCTTCTCAGGCGACTTGTTGGTACCGTCTGTTTGTGCATCCGCGTTGACCTTACCAGCTCGCATAGCTGCCATCTTGCTTTCTGCCTCCTGGGCCATAATTTCGGCAGCTTCACGACGTTTCTCGCTCTCTTCCAGTTTGGACTCAAGCTGCTCTCGTTCACATTGGCTGCGAACGATCTCTTCTTTGACCTTGCGGAGCACGGATTCCATGTCCCTGCCGCGTTTCTCCCAGCTCTCCTGCTGCTCAACCAGACCTTCCTTGACAGCTTTTACTTCGCGCAGCTCCTCCATACATTCGCCCACGCGCTTCTCTGCATCTGCGACGGCGGTCTTGAGCGACAGGACCTCGGCCTCTTTACCGCTTAGCGAAGCTTTGAGACTGCTGATCTCAGATAGGAAGCCCGATTTGAGAGACTCTAGCTCTCGAGGAGTGATTGTGGGGATGCTACGAGGTGTGGGAAGGGGAGGGATATCGAAGTCAAGGAGATTGGTTTGCCGTTTCTTAGGCGTGACTGTAATTGTGCTCCCGGACGATTTATTGGGAGAACCTCTTCGAAGATTTGATATCTGCTCTGCGTATCTCGAGGAAAAGTTCTGGATCTGCTCGGTGAAATCTAACAGATTGGTAGATTCACGTCTCATGACAGGTCGGGGTGTTCTATCAGACAACAGATCCAAGCGACTGCGGGCAGTGGGTGTAGCGCCAACATTGGCGAATTTGGTAGGGGTATGTCCAATACTGGCAAACATGGTCAGGTTGGGCACCGCAGAGAATGTGCTGAATGTGCTGATCATGGTGTCATCTGGACAGGCTGGTTCATCGTTCTCGATCTGATCATCGTGATCCGGCTCTTGGCCAATTGACATGAATGTATCGTTGCCCTCGTCACCTGCATTTTCCATCATTGTATCTTCGTCTTCGAAAATATCAATAGCGTGTGCGAGATCCTTGTTCTCTGCCATCGCATCTTCTAGGGTGATCTCGCGGTGTTGTACGGCAGGTCTCTCGGGCGATATGCTAGAGCTCCTCTCGGGCGAAGTGGCAGAATTGACTTTCACGGGGAATCGCTTGTCGGGGCACCATTTTCTAGGGCTCTTAACAGCGGCCGTCCTATCGGGGGATCGGGGCTCGCTACTGAGAAGATCTTGCGTTGCGAGAATCTTGAGAGGAGACAATCCGTTCCCAGACAGGACTCGACTATGGCGGGCCTTGCTAGGCGATACATTCTCCTGGTCATGATTCACCGCGTCTCTTTCGCTGCCCTGGGAAAGTAAATCGAGCGGCTTGCTAGGAGTGGGATGGTTGTCATTGTGGTTTGCATCGCTGGCTTCGGTGTCGAAGAGACGCTGAATGGTAGGTGTAGGGGCCGCCATCATCGCGACAGAGTTCAGCGCGGCGCTGTGTACCGAAGATAGTGGTGTACCCGGAGTTGACATTCCGAATAGAAAATAACGGGAGTAAGAGCCGACGCAACAACGTATTAGAGAAATACAAGAGATGTTCAATCCATAGAGCGCATTCTATAATGGTCTGGTTGAAGTTGCATCAAAACAAATGCAAGTTTGGATCTTGACAAGACGGGAGCAATGAAATCTAAACAAATTAAAAGGTGATGCGAAGGGCGGTAATGAAAGCTCCACTCGTTGATACAGCAACGTGCCCAGTTCATTACCTTAGCTAAATGTGCAGGGAGCATAGCGCGCCTGGTACCTACAGGCATGTACTAAGTATGCTGTACTAAAGTCAGAACCTTCTGGTGGCTCGAGCGTCATGAAGCTACTAACACTTATCTCTTATCAAAACACTCTCGTCCATTGTCTATCCAAACCACGCCCTTTACTTTTTGTCTAGGTAAGTAGGTAAAGTAGTTCGGCATCGCCAGAAGGATTCACAATTTGTGAAAAACATGTTCAAGGCTGGCCTCTATATCGACCCACCCGGTGTATTTGCCTCGCCCCCAAATCCTTGATCAATTTGTCAACGGTGACCATCACCGTAACAGTATGATGACGGTTTGACACAACCTGCACGCCACTCGATGCCACCCACCCAGCCTATGCCTACTAACCCGAGACACTTTTAGTTAATATGGCGTTCGTTTACGGAGGCAGCACCATACCTACGTAGCATTTATAAGCTTTTGTTAATGATAGGTGTATTTTACTAGCCAAGGCAGAATCCAATATCCTTATTCCTATCCTTAAAACTCACTGCTCCCAATGTTAAACTTGTCTCCTGTATTTTATAGGAATTCTATCATATTCATATTTGTTGCCTATAGTAATTTGAGCCTGGGGATTCATTATGGCTGACCCTTTAAGCATTGCGGCATCTGTTGCCGGTCTCATTGCACTGTCGGGAAGTCTATACAGCATAATCCGAGACTTCGTAGACCAGGCGGCAAATCCTCCTCAATCAGCACATACACTTCTTCTTGGTGTCTCAGAAGTGCGCCTGGTCCTCGGCGCAGTATCGGATCTTATTAATAACTTTCTCAAATATCCACCAAGCCGACGCGCTCTAGTTCGACTAGATCATCTCATAATCTGCCTCACGCAGACTGTGCTTTCCTTTTCCGAATTGGAAAAATTCGTCGATTTATTGGTTGCAAAGGCCCAGCGTTCCCTTTGGCGGCGTTGGAAGCTCATCAGCCAAAATGACAGAATAACTAGGTTCGCTACCAAGATGCAGGAGCATAAAACCTCCATAAGCTTGGTGCTCAATATCCTCCAATGGTAAGTATCTTCCGTGATCCCTAGTCTATACTATACTCTAAACCTCAAGAAAGCGAATCTGATACAGACGCTCAACAATACCGGTCCTCACTTCACGAAATGATGAAAAGAATTATGGACGAAAATAAGGAGCTTCGCGCTCGCGTTGATCGGTTAAGCTCCTTTGCCATGAGCCGTGCCAATTCCATAGTCACTGTATCAAAGCCTACTCTCACTTTATCTGATGCTTCATCCATTGCAGAAGAGATAATCAGAGAGGAGGATGATGGGTCATCAACTATTTTAAGCGAGCCCGAATCGGCGCAGCGCCACGCGAACAATCACCCTTCTCATCAATACGGTGTATCCTGGCTACCCCTAATAACACCTGTCCTCAGATCCTGGTATTCTCTCAGTGAGCTCAATATTGATCCGTCATTTGGAAATGAACTTGCCCAGTCCTGGGTTTATACACGAGCCACTCGTGCCGGATGCGATATTTCATTTACCACGAGCCAACCCATGAGTGGCGTTTGGAGCATGCTCTCTACAATCAGCTTGGACCGAATTTCGAACATTTCAGTTATCGCCCTCCCTATAAGTCTCAACGATGTCCCTAATAACCATTGGTACAAGGGGGCAACCCATCTAGACTCAAGCCTGATCAACTTAAAACAGACGGGGTTCTCCACAACCGCGCTTCGAGTTGCCGTCCTTGGGGAATGCGAGGTTGGAAAATCTACTCTTATAAAAACGGTTCGTGCTATTTTGGTAGCAAACTGATGGCGTTTTGACCAAGTCATAATTTCCAGTTTTGTTTTGGTCGGTTTGAGCCCGTGGAGAGATACACGACACTTGGTGCTAACTATTCCAAATCTGTCGTTGTTGATGGTGTGGAAGGCTGCCTCGACGTAATCGACACGCCAGGGCTTGCAAGTGACTATCCGACTCTGGTTTATGATGCAATCCAATATGCCGATGCTTTTGTTCTCGCGTACTCCATAACCGACATACACTCATTCTCTCAGCTTCGGTCTTTATACTATACTATAATCCACCTAAAGCGGTGGCCAGACACTCAACGGAAACCAGTAGCTATTGTCGCAACTAAGGCTGACTTGGGAAACCTACGTGTTGTGTCTAATGAATTACTACAATCCTTAGCCAAAGAGCTTGACTGCGCTCACTTCGAGTGTTCAATTAAATCTGACGACAGTATTACCCAGCCATTTACAGAACTTATACGATGCACCCGGTTTAGTAACCTAGCACCGAGGTCTAAGGGCCCGCCACTACACGGCACGACCGGAGTTATATTGGAATTTTTGGGTGTCAAGTCACACGAATAAACTGTATCTATTTCAAAGATATCTCTTCGCTGATAATATATTCCCCATCTTTCACGCAGCGATTCGTGCTCGTATCGTTTTCCTATGGGATAGCTTAGGTAAAGGGTAGCCGTAAGAGAGGTATAGCCGACGGTGGTATGAAAAGGCTTGTCTGCAGTTCCCAAATTCATGACAGAGGCTATTCATACGAACTTAGATCTTGTAGCTAGACCTACACCTATTACACAAAGGCTAGAGCAAAATATATTTGATTTATGATGTTTATATATCATCCTCTAACGAGATGTATGGAGGATGTTTGAGACTGAAGGAGCAATACTGAGCTTATGCCATAGTCCATATACGTCTACAAAGTAAATGGTTAGATAAGTGAGCTAGGTACTGAATTTCGCCGATTCGTTGCTTGATCAATTGATTCCGTGGGAAACTACAGAAACCAGAAGAAATCTAAAGTATATAGGCGACCTCGCTGTTTTAGAACATGGGCCATATCTTGTGTACTCAAATTTCACCACCCTGGAATAGCCCCTCCTCAAGCCCCTTGATTTGCAGCGCAAGAAGTTTCGAATAGTACCGGCACATCGCGAGGTTTCCTCCGTGAAACCAAAAACCAGGGTGTCCACTCCTTTGCCATATCGTTCTAATTTCTCCTTCGTCATTAAAGCCCCATACATCGCTAACCCTATCGGCGACTTCATCGCCAAACATGAGGCGAGTCTGTGTCCGCATGTTCTGATACCCCGTGGCAAAAACGATCTCGTCAGCTTCCAGCTCGGTGCCATCTTGGAACCGAAGCCCGCGCGGTAACACTTCGTCAATCTCTTGCCCCTGCTTAACTTTAATCTTACCATCTACGATAAGCTGGGAAGCCCCGACGTCGATGTAGTAGCCGCCACCACGCTGGAAGTATTTGAAGAAGAGACCCGCGTCATCGGGGCCACGATCTAGCTTGAAGCCAGCTCTCTCTAGACCATCGAGGATTTCTTTGTCGCATTCAGCTTGTTTCTCTCCGATCTTTATTTGAAGAGCTTTGAGGACTGGAGTCGGCGAACCATGGAGCAATATATCGGCGTCGTCCACTGGGGGGCCGTCTTCTGAATAAATTCCTTTCAAAGCGATTTCTGTGATAGCCTTGGATGATACAACATGAGTGCTAGACCGCTGGACAATAGTGATGTCGTACCCCTTTTCCAGAAAGTCTTGTGCAATGTCATGAGCTGAGTTACAGGAACCGACCACGATGGCTTTTTTGCCCTGACTGTTCTCTCTGGCACCCGGGAACTCGGAAGAGTGGCATAGGCGATCGCCTTTGAAATTTTCAACACCTTTCATCGACGGTTGGTTTTTCTTGCCAGAGTGTCCAGTAGCCTGAATGATGTGGCGGGGATGGAAGGTCCGAATATCACTAGTCCCATCTTCGCGTTTTCGGTTAACGATTACTGTCCATGCCCCTTTGGACTCGTCCCATTTTGTGTATACGAGCTCCGTCTTCGTCCATACATTGAGTTCCAGTAGAGTGGCATAGGACTCAAAAAACTGAGCCAACTTATCCTTTGGTGTGAAGATAGGCCACTGCGCAGGGAAGTTGAGATATGGCATGTGATCATACCAAACGGGATCGTGGAGGACGAGTTGATGATAGCGTTTTCGCCAATTATCGCCTACACGCTCGTTTTGGTCGATAATGAGCGTATCTACGCCGAGCATTTTGAGCCGCGCCGCGGCTGTTAGGCCAGCTTGGCCAGCACCTGTAAATTGGAGTGTTAGATAGAAATNCCCAATGAAAACCTTTCGTTGCATAACTTACCAATTACTATGACCGCCGGCTCATTACCAGTGTTGATATCGGCCTCAGCCTCTCGTTTCTCAGCCCAATTCTTTCTACCAGGCTTGCCGCCGTGCTCGGCGCCCTTGGCCCGTCGGCCATAGATGGCCTCCTCGTGCCCACGGAGTTCCTCCAGTCTGGTATATAAAGTGAAAATCTTCCATTGCCCCCCTTGCTCCACAAGACGCACGAGGCCAACACCAGTCCCGAGGACCGTGGTCAATTTGACGAAGAATTCAATGCCGGGAACAGTCCCGGATGCGTCGACGGTGACGAGTTTAGGGGCCCTGACGGCTATACTGGCATCGACGTCGACAGACTTTAGTCGAAACCCATCTTTAGATTCTGCGCAGCTCTTCAGGAAATCAACGATGCGTGGAGATGTCTGGATGGTGCGGAAGGCCCATGACAGGGCAAGATGATCACGCCAGTAACCGTCTTCTAGGAAAAGATTGGCGATGGCTGAATAATCCTTCTTGCCTAGTGCGTTGTTGAAGCTTTCCACTAGGGCCGAGGCGGTCTTGGATGGATCGACGCCTTCGGCAGATTTGGTTGGGGAAGGAAACTTAGCGACCTTGATGTTGACGGATCCGGGCACACATCGCATGTGCGAGGGGACAGGCTGAACGAACTCGATTTGTGCAGTGGCCATGATGACGATAACCACAATAGGAAAGGTAGCTGTTTGATAGTCAGATGAGGCATGCTTGCTCTGGATGGAATGGTACTCTATTAAGTATCTAAGTGCCTTCTTTGTTTCTGATGGAAGTACACTGATTCTCCTTCTCTCTAGCTATTCGGTCCCGCATTACCCCAGACTTCGAAACGAACTTAGGGTCCCCAGATGAAGATCATGGGGATAGAGGATTGCCGGTCTAACGAAAGCCAAGCCGACTGCACGAGCGGAGCCGATCGGTAGCGCCATGATCGACAGTCGGACCCGATCACCCCCCGGTCTATTAGCTATAGGGCCGCTTCATACCTATCGGACAAAGGGATTCAATCAAATTCATTTTACGAAAGTCAGCTGCACCTGAATATCTGTAATTAGCTGTTATGCGTTAGGCTCGACACCCCGTACATTCACGCTACGAGGACCTAGATTCCGAGTCTTCCCCAGACCACGCTAAGTGCTTATAATCCGGGGTTCCGGGGTAGAGAAGTGGAACCTATGAGCCTAATAGAGAGAAGCACTCAGTCCTTGCTCGATACTGTCAATAAAACTATTACCCTTGGCAGAGGCTCGGAATAGGGGAAGCATATGGTTATATGCTCGATGATGCCTCCATCTCCCGAGCCTTCCCCATCGCTTCATTCTCCTAATAGTCTTCTGGTTGGTCTATAACCATCTCTTTAAACACCATGTCAAACGGCAACCACAAAGTCCAGAGTGAGCATCATGACGAGATGTTGGATCGTATTGCAACAACGGGCGGTATCTCCATATCCCCGGAGGTCTTCGAGCAGCTTTACCTCGCACCAAAAAGTCGTGTCGAGGGGCAGCTTCGTCAGACTTTTGGCAATCCGACACCTATAGGTCAGTCAGGCTCAGTTCCTGCATCATATATACGACAGTAATTAACTATACCAACAGCTCTGGGTGGGTTCTTACTATGTTCAACACCTTTAGCGATGGTTTTGCTAGAGTGGCAAGGTGCTGGCGGGTTCGGCGGTGCCGCAAATGTGTAAGTCAATCTCTTAAAGCTTTAGCTCCTGGAACTAATTTGCGGCTTAGTGGCTCATACTTCTTCCTTGGTGGTCTACTCCTCCTTCTTGGTGGAATTGGCGAGTGGATTCTAGGTAATTATCTTCTGATCCTTTTGCCTTTGCCTTGCCCTATTAACATGTACTTCAAGGCAACACGTTTCCGGCTACGGTTTTCTGTCTTTTCGGAGGGTTTTGGTTCACCTTTGGTGCCACTATAGTCCCAGGATATGGTGCTTATGGCACCTACTCGACATCCGGGGTTACTGCCGAAGGCTTAGCTGAGCCGCAGTTTTACGCGACATTCTCCTTCGTCCTAATAGCGATGACATTGCTCTGTGCCGTGTTCACTGTTGCTAGCGTCCGGACTAACGTAGTGCTTTTTCTTATCCTCCTTCTCCTCGTTCCAACGTGTAAGCAATTATTCCGTTACTCCGTTAGCGAAAGCTAGGGCATAACTAATTTGGATTTGGAAACAGTTGGGTGTCTCTCGGCTTCGTTCTTCGCTGTTGCTCAAGGCTTCTCTGCCAAAGCACAAATGCTACAGCACGTCGGAGCCGGTCTTTTACTAGCGGTTTCCTTCTTAGGATGGTATATTTTTGTGGCTCTGATACTTTTATCTGTGGAATTCCCGATCATGCTACCTCTCGGCGACCTGTCCACAGTGATCCCCCCTCGAAAATAAGAGCTTCGAAGTTATCATCAAAATATACCCCGAGTAGTTTCGAGGACTCGCCTAGCCCCTGAGGCCACTACATGTATGGGCTAGGTCAATAATAGCTTGAAGTAATGCTAAAGGTGGTGAACAGCCAAGGATTGAAATACTTTCACCTCAAGTAATGCACCTATCTATCCTCACTCTTAAGATCAAATATTAAAAATGGATAATATTTTCATTCGGAGGCATGTAATCAAGGGTCTCGAGAAGTGCGGCAATGCACAGGCACCCAATGAGGTGATAATCACAGCCACGATACTAATAGCTGTCGAGCGTGGACAACCTAGCTCACAAAGGGAGTGTTGGCAACGTAGATAAACTGCCCCTTCCGGTAAGGCAGTTACAGGGGTGCACCTTGCAACATGTTAGGTACCTTTTGATTGATTTTGTGTTAGGTATTCGATATTCGAGCAATTGACTAATATGTTGTATTCTTCCACTGCTTAGTAAATTAACAAGGAAGAGGACCGGCTTTGAAGGACGTTGAATTATAGTCGCTATAAGACGGGATGCTTGACTGGTATCGGTAGAATGCATATTTGTCAATGGATGTGAGCTGGACATTAGCCATTAAAAAGAATGGCAGCATGGATTACGCAAGGTTAGTGTAGAGATTGAGGAATAGCTTCAAATTATTTTCAACACTAAGCTACAGTTGGATTGGCTCTGATTGACACGGTGATCTCCCCGTGGGGAATACCACTAAGCTCAGAGCGGGGGAAGACTAGTGCTATATATCGTAGGGTGGGATTGGACACTCGGTGAAATGGAATGGATTCTTTCTAGATTCATCACACGCAACTCATCTTTTCCCGCCCTGGGTGCTTCTAGGAGCTGCATCTGGTCCCTATAGCGCGGGTTATTAGTTGGATCTACGACTGCCTCGCTCACGGTGAACCCAGTGTACTACAAATTCCCGGACCCCGAGCCTATCTAAATCGTATCTCTACTCCGTTCTTCGAACTTGAGACGAACCTCTCAAACACCTACATATTTACAGGCCAGGCCATGTCCGATATTATGAGAACAAGGCGCCAAAATAATTCATGCGACCAATGTAGGAGAAGCAAGAAAGCGTGCGACGGCTACTGGGTCAATAATGGAGGAGCGTTCTCTTTAGGTACGGCGCTGGAACTGGGGGGACTAGTAGATAACTTCCCTCTTCAACCTTTAAGGGGCTAATCTAACATTTCCCTCGGGAATAGATCACCAAGACGGAATTCTACCGTGCTCTTATTGCGTCAAGACGAGGAAACGATGTAGTCTGAACTCGCACTGGACAGCCCAAAGTGAAATATCCCCCTTCTCTAGCTCGGAGGGTAGTTTCTCATCTGAACAAGGAATCAATAGCCAAGGAAGTTTCCTAGTATCTATTAACCCGAGCGACACATCGAATATATTGCGGATACCTTCGCCAGTCTTAGATTGGGGCACACCTCTTCCGAATTTGGGGGCTCTTGCATCTGAAGATAACACACTGCTCCCTTTGGACTCCGGAGCAAGTCTAGATATGGATTTACGCGCTGGTGTTCACAACTACATATTCCAGACTCCAGCTACATCCATCGATTATTTATCACAAGTAGAAGAATACAGCGCCTCCCACGTGCCCCCTGACTCCGCTTCACAAGCCACGGAATTCGACAACTTCACAAGTATCTCCAGGATCTCTCAATCACATTCGATGCCTCCTAATTCCAGTCATTCAATACCAGACCCGTATCGAAGGAGAGCCAACTTGCGAAAGAAATACCGTGCGCGTCGGCGAAGTGATGACTGGTCCGAACATCTTACCACCTCCCCTTCTCCAGGTTGTACGAGTCAGGGGCCCATGGTGGGCTTTAACAACAATCTAATTTCCGAAAGCCTGCTTCGAATCTACCATGACGTGCTAGAAAACAACCTTGCATGTTGGCTAGCAAGGGATACATGTCCATATAAGATGCAACCAAGGTCTCAACTCTCTCCAGATCGTGACTTACACTCAACCGTCCCTGTGAGCAGAGGTGCATTGAATGCAACCGAATGGGGACCGATTTGGTCTAATTCAATTTATCGTCGCGTCAAGCTGCTTGATCGTGTTGCTCAATCAACGGGATTGATCAAGCTCACTCACTCTGAGAGCCGGGCGGCATCCAAGGCGCTCGACTTGGTTATAATGGCGTTTGCAACTCAATGGGCTCAGGGCCGACGGCGGAGAGAGAAGATGTGTCCAAACTCTCCAGGCCCATTTGAGCCAACGCAATCGGAGGATATGACCGACGAGTTTATAGATGACTTTGAGGAAAACTTTCAACATTCGCTTTGGGAACAAGCAAAAAAGGCACTTCAAGATGTTGCGGGTTTGGAGTCATACCGAATCGTCTACGCAGAGCTGATATTTGGTCTAATTCAAAAGCCGTGGGCAAGCAGCAACTCTTCTACGACCGACACTTCTAGGCTTTCTCATAACGGCAACTCCAGTAGCATTAAAGGCTCGCTACCCGAAATCATGAACATCATATCCCAAGACGGCCCGCCAATTTATACAGAGAGAGCAGGCAGGAAGATGCGAGCTCTAAAGTCTCACTTCGAAGCAAACGAGATAGGTAGTTTTACATCAAACCATGCTTATTCCTCGCAACAACAGAAAGATCTTGTGTCAAGGATTGGCGCTGAAGAGAGGGGCACCATTGGACAATTATACTGGCTTGCGGTTATGTTTGACACTGTCTCTTCTTCAATGAATGAGCGGCCCGTTGCCCTAGCCGACGAAGACTGCCAGCACGAATCTGCGATAGTGGACCGGCCAACAAGCTATCGTTGGAACCTAGAACTCTTTGCTCAAGATGACCCAGAGAAGCCCTCGACACTCTCTTGGCCATGTTCATACGATTATGCTGTCAGGGCCGTTACTCGATCAGCAGCAGTCAAAGTTCTACTTTTTCGATATGTTTCATATCTGCAGAACACACTGAGGAAGCGGGAACGAAGCCATGTAATCGAGGAAATCATTCAGAGCGCAACGCAGATCTACCGATACTGGAACGTAACACACGGGGCGTTTTTCCGATCCTTGATTAAGAATTATAATTCCGTCCCATCGCGCATAAAAAGCTGGTTTCCGTGCATTCATATTCCTTGGCACCTGGGAGCACTCATGCTTGCCGACATGATCGAGTTCGTTGATCGGAACGGGCTTGGAAGCGAAGACGCAAGCACGAGCCGTATCAGCGTTAACTTGGTAGCCAGGATTAGAAAATCAAGCGCCGTCGAATTATCTGATCTTGCAAGAGTGACTACACCCCAAGAAATAGACAGCATGCCGACGGAACAGCTGCCTGGCTACCACTTTGCCGTCAACGAGGGTTCCATCTTGACAGAACCTTGGACGGTGCTACTTATCAGAGCATTTACTAAGGCATCTGTATTCCATTTAAGCGTGGCGGAGGAGTTGCGACAGCAGGATTGGGCTATTTTAGGCCAAGAGAGCGAGGAGTTTCAAGAGAGTTTAAGACGTTGTGATACCTGCATCAAAGCACTTTGGTTTTTGGGGAGGAAATCGGAGATGGCGAGAAGTATCAGCAAGATCCTCGCCAATGTATTGCGAGGCCAGGAATCAGATAGAACTTATGAAGGGGCTTGTGGCTGATACCTAGCTTGACCACTTGTGGCATTATCTGGATATGGGTGTTTACATCATTTCCCGATTGATTTAGCTATAGGACCGACTCAACTCTTCTACAGCCACTATAAGGCTAGCTTAGCCACGCCATCCTCTTTGTTACTTTTTTGGATGAAATACTCCTGGTCTCGTAGTCCATAATGTCAAAGAACCTTGTGACAAAAAGTCCTATGTTCCTCTTTGGTGTCCATAGCCCATTATTGTACCCTGCTTGCCAGGAATATCGAGGGGGCATAGGTCCTTTTGTCTAATGCAAGGCTATTGTCCCTTACAATTGCCTATAGAACAATCGAATTATCGTAACGACTTTTGTTTTAGCGCGAATAAAACAGGCTAACCGATAAACATATTTATCATAAGAAACGTCCATCAAAGAAAACTCACGTTTCAATTGAGAGAGATGGAAGTGGATGACCCCTTGTTGTAATCGCGACAATGTAGCTTTGTCGGCCACTCCTTAAATGGAGAGGTGGTTCTGTTAAAATGGAGAGTAGAGGATGGGTTAATACGAGTAATAACTAAACTCGAAACCATACCACACTATACGCCAAACACATTAACAAATTCGACACGAAAAGATGGATGCGGAGGAATTCGATGAGGATCTGTATGAGGAACAAGGGTATGTGCCCATCACCATGATTCTTGCTCTTCTATCCCGTGCCGCCCTTGAGTTGGTTAGTAACTGCCTTCAGGGGCATTGAACATGGCCAGATCCTAGTCGGCATAGGTCAATTCTAGAAACACGCTAACTCTAACATCATAGGTGGGATGTCGATGGAATGCAACGTGCCAAAACCCTTCTAAGTCAGTACTTCAGTAAGGATGAAGAGAAGCGCTTCCAATTGGAAGGCCCTTTTGCGGGCGGTACATCTGGCATAGCGTGGATGCTCCGGTATACACCACCCGGCCCGACACCTAGGACCCAGAGAATAATCTGTAAGTAAGCCCCTATATTTTATACACGCTAGAGTCAGTTATTACCAAATAGGAAAGGGTTTCGGCTCATATTTCAGGAGTATGCGGGAGCAATGAGGCCTACACCCTGCCTAAGGAGGTAATAGATGACTCCAGCAGACTAACCTGTCTACCCTTCACGTAACCCTAAGAAATTGGGGGTGATTTTTTCCAAAATTAAAGGTTACATTATCAGAATGCCAGCTTACTCGCTCCTGTGCTTTAGTGAAGACGGATCGCGCAGATATGTTTGCCGACGAGGAAAGCTCGATACCCCAAGAGAAGAAATTTCTAGAGGTATGTGGTGCCCTAAATAACGGTTGCTCGAGATGAAGAGACTACCGTGCTATGGCTAACAGCAAACAGATTCTACAATGGGCCAAACACATAGTCAACATCGTACCGATTCCAAAAGATCCACTCGGACAGGATCGTCCTGGTCTCCCGTGGCATCAGAGTAAGTTGCTTGCGAGAATCCCTAGGACGAGTTTACGAATACAGCGGCGTTTCCCTACATTTATCAAGAAGTCTCAAAAGCGGCTGTTTGCTTGCGAAACGTTCTAATTCTTACTCGATATAATAAATACTGATACTTAATTGCTATAGTGGAGGATGATCATTGGATTTATATGGAATACCTGCAAAAGTAAGCCCGGGGACATCGACGAATAATTTTATAGAGATAGGCTAACCGGATCGCAGTGGCACGCTTGAGACGCTAATAAGTAGGGCGGTCGAAACAGGTGTCGTACTGCCAAACCGACTACTTTGGAGGTTTTTCTTGTGCTGTAAGTTCGCAGCCAACAGTGAGTTTATAAAGAGGGAACATGCTGACGAGAATCGCGTATTAGTAATTAGAACATGCATTGCCATGGGCTGGCCACCTAGTCAACCGGCCGATGGTACGCCTGCGAACGAGACGGCTACAGGCGACCCTCACGGCGGACTCATACACGGAGACATGCATGAGGGAAATGGTAAGCTAATCCGCACGCCTTCTCCTCATTTGCGACCAATCAGCTAATCTGGACTTAGTCATGCTGGGCGACTTTGATCCCCCCGACGACGCCGAAGCGGAACATACCCTTGCGCCAATTCTGAAGCTTATAGACCTCGGAGCTATGCGTCAGGTTATTAATACGGCGTGAGCCCACCCTAAAAACGATCTCTCGTTATTCATAGTCATACGCAGAGACTGACATATTTCGTGCTTAGGGACAATATGAAGAAGGCGACTGCGAATAACTTGTTTGACATAGGAATTGTGAGTTATCCCCTGCTACTGCATTTTCCATCAAAAGCTAATTAAATTTGTTCTTTCCGGTGTTTTAGCTTATGGTTGAGCTTGTGGCGCTCGACACCACGTCAGCGGCCGTCAATATAGTTCCGAATGCAGCGGTCGCTAGACCGGTTGTCTTTGTCGAAGGCGGCCCGCCAGTACTCACCAACGGGACCGTTCTCCTCCGCAATGAAAACACCGGTATCATGCCGTTCCCAACACTCGACGCGGCTCTGCGGAATCTTATATGTAGGTGTCTCGCGACGCGGCCAGAAGACAGACCCGACACATTACAGTTGGCAGCTTTCGTGGTCCAATGTATCAACGAGAGGGACGCGACATACTACGCGAGGTTGGGCTTTATAAACGAAACTGACAGTTACGTCAGGGACGTTATACAGGAGCTAGTATTTGATGCGATTTGATCTGAATCTAGCTATGTAAGTCTTGACACTTGAGACTTGATGCCCAGTTGCTGGCTGAGTGGGAATCCCGTGTATATATATCTCTATATTTATAGATCACCCCTTTCCTTATTTCCGTTTAACATTGTATTGACCTTTTAATAACCGAGTTATGACTGCTAATAGTTGGTATATAAGTGACGAGTACGTATTTTGTAGTGAGGCTTGGTATCAAGTGTGGCGGTGAAGCCGTGATTGTGGCTCATGCAGCCAACCAGTGCTCTTTGTGAAGATTCCTAGGTATGTACTTACTTTACCTCAATCATATCTCAAAGCCATGCGCCGCGCTATCCTGGAACGAGCATGTTTCGAGCTTTGGTAAATCCTACGAGGCATCTGATCTCAAAACCTAGGCCATTGAAGCGACCATTCACCACTAGCCATTATGGAATTACGCCGCCGCGCGTGCGTCTGCTGAGCCCTATACTTTGGAGTGTAGGCGCGTGCAGTACCATCTACGTCGGTTGTGCCACCTATGAAGTCTACCAAGATGTGAAGCGCGTTAGAGCTGGGGAATTGCGCTGGACTCACGATAGAAAACAAATATCAACCTTTGAGGAGCTGGAGCGCTTTAGCGATGACCGGTCTCTGGACGCTGTGATGCGTCCTCGCACATCGGCTTCTGAGAGGCCCGAACTCTCTGGTTCGACGAAGTTGACCGCAAGCATCATGGCGTTGACCATGGGCGTCCATGCCCTATCCATCATCAGTCCTACTGTGCCGCTTCATTTTATGCATACGCCTGCGCTGCCTATCAACTACACTCTCCTCACCTCGGTTTTCGGGCACGGCGGACTGGTGCACCTCGCTGTCAACACGTATGCGATGGTCTATCTAATCCCCATGGCCGCCCAAACCCGGACGTTTGAGCAAAGCACTGCGCATCTGGCGGCATTCTACCTCTCC
>JAPUUL010000624.1:0-15931 GCA_029590625.1 Lasiodiplodia mahajangana
TCAAGCAGGCGGCAGCAACCGTCCACAAACGCAGGAACACACCGGTCAATTGGTCCAGAGGGTATATACTGGCAGATAAGGCTGTCGCTAATCGTGAGGTGCCGTCGCGTCGCGATGGTAGGGCTGTGGCAAGTGCAGCAGGCCTTACTGGAGAGGAGGTAGGATGTTCAGAAATCAATCCGACGACGTTGCTAAGCGCCCTTACTAGGAATGGATTAGTGTGGATTAAGTGTGATAGCGACCAGAGCTATTGTCTCGGGCAGCAGAGCCTCAATCCTATTGGGCCGTTTCATGCTGTCGTCCGTGCGCGCGTCTGTTTTATAGATCTAGGGCTAATTTGCATATGCTTCTTAAATGCAAGTATCAATTTAACCATGTTGGACATCTACGCCTTCCTTTATTCTGCCTTTGATCTTAATACGTCCAGGACGCTTTTTAGGTAAAATCAGCCTCGGACCCGAATCAACACCAAATACCCTCGCTATTGTCCCTAGGCATGTGGTAATTAGATACCTTTTGAAAATGTAGAATGCATTTCTTAAAGAGGCACGTGACCCTCTTATTCGCGGAGCTACGCAGCCACATGCACCTAAGTAATGGGTGTTCTAAGCCACGCCGGGGAAAAGCCCGAGCTAGCCCCGCTTTTGCAAACCTAAACCGTAATGAAAGAGAGGGTTAGGTAATACTAACAAACACCGTTTCATTGCTTGCTATAACCTCCGGTCCTAAAAACTGGCTTTGGCTAAAGTAGAATTCGGAGTGGAAGGCCTAACAAAGGAGGACGTGACAGACTCGTTGGGGTAACCACTAAACAATGATATGCTCAAAGGATCTCGAGATTTTTTTAATTAATATAACTCACGTGAGGTTGTGCCATTCAATCCAATATTGTCGAAGTCCCCCCTAGGTGAGAAGAAGGACGGCTAACGAGCTCCTTGATCTGGGCTACTAGTATCTAAGATAGACTTTACCCGGGGTTAGCTGGGTAACTGTATCGATACTCTTCCACACTATTTGTTCATCTGGGAAGTCCCTCTAGCACTAAAACACTTCGCCCGTACGATCGGGGCTTTCAACAGCTTCTCATTGACCATGGGATTTATCCCAACAAATATGATGTGGCGTACTAGCCTTATAATACCGTTAACCGCTATGGCGGCTAACGGGCGTCCGTTCTGCCGTCACATATGAATATCCTGACGGGCAAGCATTGCCTCTGCCTGGAAGTTTACAAGAAATTATGCAAGAAGTAGAAGAGCCGCAGCTTTCTCTATCCATTTCGCGCTTGAACCAAGCGTTATCTATTTATTTTCAAAGTAATCCAAAGCTCTGCCGTAAAAGCCCATTTTCCCTTGCGTAAACAAATAGAGGATGCCAGTTAGGTCTTGGGCATCCCTGTTAGCAAGCATTTGAGACAGCTTGTGGTCTACACGAGCACTTTGTTCGGCTTCTCGCACCATCACCGAGTAAGCTTCTTCATCCGCCCATCTCCCTGCCTCGTCTTGGTCTAGCGGTAGGCCTGACTCGCTGTATTGTTCTGGTAGGTTGAGAAGGCGAGGAACTGTTTTTAGGAAACAGGGAGCGTCGCTCAGTTCCCAAGGCACAGTGCAAGCGCCCTCCCAATCAATTACTCCCAGGACCTCAAACGCCTTGTTGACAATAACGTTACTGTGAAAGAGATCGGCGTGGCGGATCGGAAAGGGACCTTGCGACGTAAAATATTTGTCACTGGCAGCTAACTTGGCCAACCGACCTGGCAAGTCATTCACCCCCTTGAGGATCTCGTCAACCAGGAATGGGGGTATGCATTTACGAATGTAGTCCTCGTTATATGGGAATCTGATCTTGGCGACCCATGCCTGCATGAAAGATGCCGCTGTATTGAACGGCCCGCCAATGCCGGGGATAGGTCCGGTCGTAAAACTTCCATCTGCGTCACGGGCGACCGTTCCGATTTGTGGAAGGCGTACGGAAGTAATTTGAACCTGCAAGTGCCTAAGTCAGTTTTTTTACTGCCTACTTATTCTAACTACCTTTAAGACGAGATCCCGTTACGACATTTAACGACATGGAATGTGAGGAATAAACTTAAGTCAAAGGAACTTAGCTCACGTGAGCCGCAGCCATCGAACGATAGAACGCCTGCCGGTGCTGGCGTGGGATGAGGCCCCAATCTATCCTGTCATAATCGCGAGCTTCATCCATGGCGGTATTCCCGGGAAAGAATTCGAGCAGCACAAAAGCGACGCCCGCCGGTTGCGCATCATCAAGCTCAAAAGCAAAGACCCGGGGCACCATAGTCATGTGGCTCTTAAGCAGGGCCATAGTATCGATTTCCGTTCGTAGTTTGCGAATAGTCTCTGGGGTGGACTCGAGCAATTGGACTCGAGCAATCCAGCGAGTGCCATCCTGGAACTTGAGCAGCCGTGCCAAGCTACTACCACCACTTGTATAGGCTGGGAGTGCTTCACACGGCTGTCCACCATTGGCGCGAGAGGCACTCTCGCATATAGCTGTCCAATTGGTCCGCTTGAAGCAGTCGTTTACTTGAGCTCGAACGATAGGATCATCAGTGACGTTCCATTTAAGTAATAGACTGTCATCGTGGTGTGGTGACATGACAGCTCGAAAATAATTAAAAGCGCATAGTGTTAGTGTTAGGGGTCAAAGCTGAGCGAGTGAGCGAGCGACCGCAGTTTTATTTTCAATTGTGACCTAGCGTTCCACCACCCACTCTTCCGCATATCAAGGATATGATGTAAGTTCACATTCACTCAAACTAAGACTAGTACTAGAACGAGGCATAGATTTTAATCACATGGTGGATTCTAGCCTTTCGACGACTCCCAAAGATTCGACAGCACGAAATAAAATTCACCCTTAGGAGGGCCCTAGAGCACCTGTTGACTAGATATGAGAAGAAAATCTCGTTACTTAAATTGTAGCCAATTATATGGCAAAATTCACTGCATCTAAGTCAAGAAATAAGATTGGACGAATCGTAGGGGTCGGAGAATAAGTGAAGTTCACTATTGGCCCAATTAATTGCGGCGTACCATATCTAGTTAGAAGACGCCCCCCTGTCGTGCTACTTCCGTTCTGCACTCTTTGAAAAAGCTAGCAGAATGCTTAACAGGGGCAAAGTCGAGACGGCGCTTGAATTGATGTTTCAATAGACCTATCACCCTGGGTGCAACCAACCTCAGCCCGTTTCTCGCTAATCTCACCATGAGGATTCCACACAATGCCCTCACATTTATGCCACGACGACCTCGTTCTGCTTTTAAGGCAAATTTATCATTGATTTCACGAACCATCACGATGTCTACAACTACCACAACGCGCCGTGGAGAAAGCAACGCTGTCTATTCATTCGTTCGACCACTTGGCAGACATACCGGCAACAGAACCAACGTATGGCTAGTCAAAAGAAATGACGAGAATGAATTCGTAGCCAAAGGGCCATCCCCAGAAGACGACAAGTCGTCAGGCTGGCCGGCCTTTCAACATGAGTTAAAGATGCAGCGCTTGTTTAACGAGGAAAAGATGATTAGGCGCATGGTGGATTTCCTCCCATTCTCAGCTACCGACGATCCGATGATGGTTTTGGCACCCTTCGGGCAGACATTATGGGACGCTCGGAATGCTCGCCCCATGACAACTTCAGAAATCAAATGGATCATGGAAGGTGTTCTGCGTAAGTACCATTTGTAGTTAGTTTTTGCATGTTTTACAACACTCCCCTTCAAGGCATATTATTATCACGTTCATTTTAGTTCATATGGTACCTTTATTAATTCTAAATATTGTAGTGGGTATCCGGACATCTCACCAGAGGGGACTGGTTCACACAGGTCAGTCCATTATCTTGCCTCTCAGAGTACCCATGGCTCACGACAATCAGATATCAAGATGGAAAATATCGGTATTACTGGATTTGACAACGATAAGCCCAATGAAAACATTCGGCAGATAATTGTCCGCATAGCAGATTGCGGCTCCAGTTAGTTGATCTCCTACGCCGAACGCAGTGTATAACTAACGCTCTACCAGTTAGCGGACCAGGAACACGACAGATCTCATCTCTTACATATCGGAGCCCAGAGGTTTACTTCGGGAAGCCTTGGGACTACGGCACGGATATTTGGTCGTGGGGTATCATCGTAAGTATTGTTATCGCTTTGTTTTAGGATATTACGTTGTATAAATCTCTTTTGCAATTTCCAACCTTACTTAACCCTCCGTCTAGTTAGCCCAACTGCTCCTTGCTCAAGTGGATTTTAAGTCGCCGGGTATGTACGATGCCATTTCTACTGGTGCACTAGAAGACAAGGCTCGAGTCGCTCGCGAAAGAATGGCTGCCGACTTCGACTTGTTTTCTATACCGCTCTACACTGAGGAAGATTCATTATCTCTACTCCCTTCAAAGCGTCCGGAGCCTGACGATACATATATGTGGGCTACCAATATGGTCGAGAAGGGGGTTTCAGTCGAAGATGTCCAGTTTTTGGCGAATGCTTTAAACCCACGACCCGATGCACGGCTTACAGGACATGAGATTATGACAAGCGGATATCTGAAAGGTTACTGATCAGGTGGCAATAGAACTACGTCCTAGGGTAGATATATTACTACCTAGGTAGGTTCTAATTATATTCCTGTACACTAGCCTCTCTATCCGCGCCGGACCAATTCCTCTAACACTGCCCTAAGCGAGATAATAGAGGATGTCGAGTATGGGCTTCATGATTCCACAAGGGTTCGGGAATAGATTCAACACAATATTAATCTCCTATCGCTTTGGGGCTATTGACATTTTTTTTNATTTATAAGGGTCTTGCCCCTACCTAGTACGTTATAGGCTTCACACACCTTTGTGCGCTCGTATCATCTACCTTTATAATCATAACCTGATATCTCTTGCTGTATAAGCCCGCATCGATCACACCCATGATTTTGAGCGCTAGGCTGATTGTCTAGGAGGAGCTCACGCCTGTGCTGATTTCAATACGGTTTTAGTCCGTGGTCAAGATAACCGTTCAAAGAACTATTTAAAGAACCAAACTCTAATGCATAACTTATACATAAAATATAATTTTACAGTTTTAAATACTTAAACTATTAAACGATAATCCAAACTGAACATAACAGAGAAGTAACCTTGTACCTAGACTAATAGGTACATAATGTTGTGTATTTGTTTGCGGCATGAAAACGTAAATAAAGGTAGGCTACCTACTAAATACGTATCCCTTTAAATGCCGTTTCAGCACCGTAACTTTTCGTAAGCACTAAATAAGGGTAATATAGCCAATAAAATACAGTTATTTTAAAGTACCTCCTTTTCTACTTAATTTTGCTTGTGTTAAATATTATTACAATAATTATTATTATATAACGTTATATTGCATTTATTATAACTAAACGTTATAATAACCCTTTTATTTATTTTTACATTTTTATTTATTTTATTTAAAATAATTCTTTTTTATAAGCTAATTATAAAGCTTTTATAAGCTTTATAATTGCTTTTTTTGCTTTTTTTTAATTAATTAATAACTAAAAAGCTTTAAATTAAAAAAATTTAATTTAAAATAACTTTTATATTAACTTTTAATTAATAGTTATAATGTTTAAAAATAGCTTTTAAAACTKTTTTACTGCTTTTTATATTTTTATAAGCAATTTTATTACTACTTTTAATAAACTTTATATTTTTTATTTAGCTTATTTAAGCTATTTTTAACTTTATATATTATAATAGATTTTATTTAATATATAAATGCTATTTTATATTGTTTATTTTTACGTTTATTAATATATAAAGCTAATATTAAGCTTTTTTAAGCTATATTATTTTATTTTATTAGTTTAATTATTTAGCTTTTTAGTTTAAAACTAAGTTTTATAGCTATTTTATTTATATTTATTATATTAATATAACTATAAAAACAAACTTTTAAAGTTGTTTGTTTTATTAAGTATAGCGCTTTTAACCCTGCTTAAAAAAGCTAGATTTAAAGTACTTATTTTATATTTTAAAATTTCGCTAGCAAAATTATTACTTTATTGCTTAGTTTATTAATCTAGTTTTTTAAAAGTATAAGCTTTAGTTATTATGCTTACTTTAGTTATTAATTATTAACTTTGTATTTAATTANTATTATTATTTATTATTTTTTATATTATTATTTATTATTTTTTATATATTATTATTTGTTATTTTTTTATATTATTATTTTTATTTTTTATAATTATTATTTTATTTATATAAATATTATTTTATTAAAAACCTTTTTTATTATTTTTTAAGTTATTATTATTATTAAAACATTTTTTTATACTATTTATAATTTTTTTTTTTTTATTATTATTTTTTTATTATTGCTTAAAAAATAAAAAAATGCTTAATTTAGCATTTATAATCTTAAATTTTATAGTTATAATATTTTTTATAGTTTTTATATATTAGTTTTAAATTAACTTACTTAAAGATTAAAGCTTATTAAAGAACGCTTAAACAATATAGTTTAAGCTTTATTAAAAATATTAATAAAACAGCTTATATAATCTTTATAAAAACCATACTTTAAAGGCCTAACTTTATTATATAATACTTCTAAAGATTTATAAATGTTACGTCGGTGCACTTTGCGGTGGCGTACGGAATAATTCTGGCTACACACTTTAATTATAAGGTAAAGAGGAAAGGAACCGTACAACAGGCCAAGGCCTACAGACTAAACCTTTGTGTAGGAGCCTCCTATCTAATCTATCTAGTCAGGTGACCTACGGTCACCTGACCTGACCACCTAACCTACCACTACCTACGGTGATCTGAACTGACCTGTGGGCTCAGAACCGTAACTACCCCTCCAAGTTCCTGTTTATATACAAAATTGGCTGTAAACAGGAACTTTCAAAAGTAACCACTGTTCTAAATTGGTAATCCACCCCTCCAAGCCTTCAGAATAGCCTCCCAGAATAGCCTTCCAGACGACCTGCCAGGGCCCAGGGCCTAGGGCGTAGTAAGGCTTCCATCCATCCATCCGTACGAAGTCTTCAGTACCTGCGTTCGCACTATGGTTTGTATGTGGGTAGAGGTACCGTTTAACCAACCAGGTCTGTAGGGCTGGGTCGGGGCCACCGGTGGGCTAAGGGGGTGACGAAAAGGTCCAACGGTCAGGGTCAGGGTCAGACCAACCAAAAGACCAACGGCAAGGGCAAGCCAAGGTACTTCCGTACGTAAGGAATTTGTATGGGTGTAGGGGTACCGTTGCTTGGTTGAAGTTTTCTATAGCCGTAGCCTTTAGGCTGTAGGTGTAGGTGTAGGTCGTAAGACCGTAAGGATATTTTCTTAGGAAAACAAACGCTCTAGCAAATTATAAGGAAATGTAGTATAAAAGAATACAACCAAAGGGGGGTCGGATAACGTAACCGATCTGCGTAATCCGTGGAAACACCAGTTACTTCGAAAACAGTGGCAGAGGCACTTCAACGGAGGTAACTAAAGCTTGTAGGTCGTATTCTAAAAGGTAAGAAAATCGAACGGGCCGAAAGGAGGTCGTTCGAAGAGGGTCTCGGGGGATCGCTGTACTGCATCGCTGCGGAAGTAACTGTCCGTCGAGAATAGTCGTATTTTGGTAGGGCGTTGTACTAGGAGGTACAACGCAGAAGATGTGGTGGTGGGAAGGCTGGCCAACTTCATAAGGGCGACGGCTTCACACCTAGGGGGTCCTAGAGACTGGCCGACTCAGGGCTACGGCTCTAGGGGTTGGGGTGCCCTCTAGGCTGACTGTACTGGCGGGACCTGGAGACACAAGGCATTGTAAATAGTGGCAGAAGCACTAAGAAATACCGCTCCAGACGTCCTGTAATACCGGGTTGGCTGTCGAGGGCGAAAAAGGGTTCTGGAGACTGGCTGACTTCATAAGAGCGACGGCTCCAGAGGGGTTGTTTTCGTTTTGTAGCGTTGGCGGTAACTGGAGACACTTGGTGTAAAAAATACTGTAAATTTGTATGTGATTACAGCTCCAGGTGTCGGAAGACTCCAAGCTTTACGTAACGAAAGAACGTAGGGGTGCCGCAGGAGGCAGAGGCTATTCAACCAGGCCAACTTCATATGGGCGACTAAAATGGTGTTTTCGCCGCTCCTGTACGGCGAGGGGGCTGGCGCATCGCGGGTTGCCCTTCTGCCCACCTAGAATGAGTGGCGCAGTTGGAAACAGGGGATACTGGAAACCAGCAGGTGTTGAATACAATGGGTAAAAGGACTGGTCCTGCCCAAGGGACCTTATAATTGTTACGTCGGTGCACTTTGCGGTGGCGTACGGAATAGTTCTGGCTACACACTTTAATTATAAGGTAAAGAGGAAAGGAACCGTACAACAGGCCAAGGCCTGCAGACTGAACCTTTGTGTGGGAGCCTCCTATCTAATCTATCTAGTCAGGTGACCTACGGTCACCTGACCTGACCACCTAACCTACCACCACCTACGGTGATCTGAACTGACCTGTGGGCTCAGAACCGTAACTATAAAGATTTAGTAAAAATAAGTAAATTTAAGTAACTATTTTTATAGTAAAAACACCGGAAGTATCTCCTCTAGAAAACATGCCCCCCCCAGGTAAAAAGCTACAAAACTATAAAAATAACTGCTTGTTCTTTTATAGGAAAAATATAAAAGAATTCCTCCTTAGGTAATCAAGTAGACCCCCATAGGGTCTACCCACTCGCACTAACACAACATACAACTTTACGTTCTCGCTGAGTTAGAAAAGCGTATAGAGTCGAAGCGGCTCAGACTACGAAACGCCCAATTGAAGGCTGAGATCGTGGATAGACTTGTGTGTGGTGCTAAGGGGATGTAAGTGAGACGTTTATACTTGTTTAAATATATTCTAACTTCCTGACCTAGGTTTCGGTGGGTGGCTTGTCAATTGGACTATCTTAGCGAGCTTCCAACCGACCGAGAGAAGCGAAACGCTTTATCCAAACTTCCACCAACACTACCGGCTACCTATGAGCGCATTCTTACAAAGGCCGAGCAGTCTGGTAAAGAAGTGCGCAGGCTAGTCCAAAAAACCCTATTGCTGATCCGCGCTTCCCTTTGCGACGTGGCTTACCTCAGTGAGGCTCTCGCAATCCGAGATGACTCAAATGTTCTCACCGAGGAAGACATGGTGGACGAATACGATATCATGTTGAGGTGTAGCAGCCTAATTCGAAAGTCGGCCGATGGTACACGGCTCGAGTTCTCCCACTTTACCGTCCAGGAATTCCTCGAGGGGATTGATCCTACCAACGCAAGTCTGTATCGTTACCACGTCTCCCACTCCAGGGCTCAAGCTGTCTTAGCTCAGGTTTGCTTGAGGTTCCTGTTGCTCGACGATTTCCAAATAGAGATTCGAGCAGATATAGAACATGTCCAATACATCAAAGAGCGATGTCGAACAAGACCGTTCTACAGATACTGTGCGTGGCGCTGGGTTCTATGCGTTAGAGAGCTGGTCGATGAAAGGTCCGACAAAAACGATGCCGAAATTGATGCTGCAACGATGAAGCTTATCCGAAAATTCTTCAAAAGCCAAAACCGATGTAGCTTTTGCCAATGGGTTATCGAATTTGTGGAGTCTTGGGCTTGCGACATCTATAGTTACATTCGTTTAGACGATCCTATTGCTGATATGAGCCGGACCGCTCATTACCACCCAAGGAAAAAAGCAGACATACACAACCAAGAGCGCGTCAAACGTATAGCTGCGGTTACCCGACCGGACTTTACAGCTTCACATATGGCGTCAGTGATCGGCCTATCGAGCCTTTGTAACCACCTACTAAAGCAGGGAGCCAAAGTGAACCTCACAAGCCGCTTCGGTACTCCACTACATTGCGCTTTAGGGGGAGTTGTCGTCTTTCTTGGTATCAGCGATCTGGTTAGCCGCCCAATCGCAACAGTCGAATTACAAATGCCTATGGTACCAATAGCACAAAATCGAACTGTGCGCGTCCTTCTTGCCGCCGGCGCAAGTGCAGCTTCGCGCCTATCCACACCATTTCAACAGAGAACCCTCATAGGAACGATGCATTTGTCACCTCTCGCCTTCGATACATTTGAGTTGTTCCCTGAGCTCTTGCAAGCCGGGTTGAATGTTGAGGAACAAGACACGGACCCAATGAAAAAACGACTGGAGTGCCTAAGCATGGAAGAAAAAAATTCTCATGCTTATTCCACCATTGTAGCTTTGCTGAAGTCTATCAAAAAAGTCAACAACCCTAGCGGTCCCATGCGGCATCTCTATTCCATTGTATACGATTTCGCTCTGAGTGAGGGTCTGCGTGCAAGTGAGCTGATGCCTGAGGACATTTATGACGAGCCGGCCAGTATTGACAACAGACTGAGCATTCTACAGTCCTTGATTAGGAATAATGACATTGCCACCTTAGAGAAGATGGTAAACGAAACCCCACATGAGCTTTTTAAGGGTGCTAGGTTCAATGTTGAGGACGAAGAATGGACTGCAGTCCATCTCGCTTGTGATTCAAGTTCACCAGACGTGCTCGAACTGCTATTGGAAATCGGAATTGACCCCGAAGTTACAACGCACTTGGGCACAAAACCAATACATCTAGCACATTCAGGACGAGATGGGGGAAGCACTCTTAGAATTCTCTTACGGTATCACGTTTCCACAACCGCGACGATGGGGAGTCTGGGTAATATTTGGCATTTGAGAGCCCAAAGCGGCGATATACAGGCCCTGGAGCTCCTTATCGACTTAGCTTCAGACATGAACGAGGCATTGCAGATCGTCTCTGGTATGGGTGAAACTGCAATTTGTATGGCCCTCGATAAACAAGACAAGGATGTTGTAATGCTTCTCCTAGAGCACTGCTATACAGCATCATTTTGGGAATGCAAATGGTCTCTATATCAATCAGCAGCACGACTCGGTTCTCCAGAGGTCGTGAAGAAGCTATTGGACGTTGGCATTCAGCCCGACAACTTTGATGACAAATCAGGGAGTATACTCCATCACATCAGTTTAACGGCATCAGTCTCATGTGTAAAACTTCTGGTAGAGGCATTCCCACATTGTTATAGACGGCCTAAAGACGGCCAAACGCCCTTTCAATATTTTTTAGACCAATTTGTTGAAGGGGCTTACAGACCTCCATTTGAGGGAGGACCACAATTCTCAGAACCATTCCTCGAGACACTACTTCCAGCTTTCGAACTGTCTCAACCCGAAGACATGGTTGAAGAGATAGTTGGCACATGGCCTTTCTTCTGCTTAAGTGTCATTGGATGTATCCTGCGGACGAGATACGAAGTGAGTTGGATCGAACGAATCCTACATCATATGATTAATATCGGGTTAATACGCTGTTTTGAAGAAAAGTACAAAACATCAGCATTAATTTTGTTTGCAACCGAACTCGACCGAGACTTGTCCATGGAGTGGCCTGAATGGCTAGC
Source organism: Lasiodiplodia mahajangana (assembly GCA_029590625.1). Classification (NCBI taxonomy): domain Eukaryota; kingdom Fungi; phylum Ascomycota; class Dothideomycetes; order Botryosphaeriales; family Botryosphaeriaceae; genus Lasiodiplodia; species Lasiodiplodia mahajangana. Next base: position 11,481 of record JAPUUL010000624.1, read on the forward strand.
AATGCGTCGGGGTGAACTTTGGGTTTCCCATGTACTGGTACACCTGCGGAATTGGGGATGTCTTTCTCGGATGATACTTAAACTATCATTCAAAACAGCATTTTGGCATAGTGCCGTCAAACATGACTCTGTTGCTCGCCTACTCTCCCTCGCGATACTCCATGACGACCGCGATTTAATAGAGCGATTGTTACAAAGTGGTGTCGACATCCATCGACGAGCAGATTCGTTATCAGCCCTGGAGATAGCCTGCATACCTGCAGTAGACATTTCTGAAGATACCTTTGGATACCTGCTTTCATATGTCGAAGCGGATAGACTCAACGAACACAATGAACACTGTCATGGCTACACTATTATCCACCTTATAGGGATCGAAACTCCTTTCCAGGACCGCTCTCTTTGGAAGCTGAATCAAATTCTTGAAGTAGGCGCTCAAGCTAATTTAGTGTCATCCAATGCCATGAATGACCCTGCTATAAGATTCCACATAGCAGGGGGCCATAACACGACAGTCGAAGTATTACTTCAGGCTGGGGCGGATCCATGGCTCTCCGACGCGAACGGGGTTAATGGAATCCTACAAGCAACTGCTATGAATAATACTTTGCTCTTGAAAATGATTGCGCGCGATTCATTATCCCGCAAGCTTGAAACCAAATGGAATCAGACATGGAAGTCGACTCTGTATGGCGTTTCAGGAGGCAACGCTTTTCATATAGCAGCACTTTGGGGTCTCGAGGAGTGTATGCAGATCTATTTAGACGAAAAGTGGCTTGAGGATCTCGAATCAGTTGGTATGATTTATTTGAATTTTACGTTCCTTCCAACCTACCCCTCGTTCTAACGTCCACCCCTATCTGTCCTTGAATCTTTTGTATACCTACCGCTGATCCATTACTCACTTCCGATATAGATGATGAGCTTCAAACTCCCATGCATTATGCTGCTCTGTACGGACGGACGTCTATGATTCGGTTTCTTTATGATCATGGCTGCGACATTAATCGAACTGCAAAGGACGGCAAATCACCTTTGCATCTGGCAATCGAGAGAGAGCACCTAAGCGCCGCGGAAGTGCTCAGAGAACTAGGGGCTGAGCTCAAAGTTGATACGCATGGACTTTCACCACTAGCCTACGCCTATAAATCTGGGAACCTGAAACTTATTAATGCCCTAGAAAGGCGAAATGAAAATGACAGAACCAAAGTCTTTCAGCTGACCCCCAAAGTTATTATTAAAATGGCAGACGCATTCTCTATGGCTTTATATGAAGGTCATTTAGAAGTCTGCGAAAGATTTATCACTCAAGGATTGCCAATCGATTCGGGAGTAGGCAGCCCATGGCCTGTTACCCCTCTCATGTTTGCACTTAGTCAACGCATGTCTCCCGGGACAGTGCAGTGGCTCATTNAAAAAAGGAGCAAAGGTTTCGGTAGTGTTCGAAGGATCAAACATGCCAGAATACGCCACCGCCCTAGAGGCAGCAATAGCTGAGCGGGATTACAACCCCTTATTACCTTGCATCATACGCCGCTATTTGAAGGAAGGGGCCAATTTCAGTCGTCTAAAACGAACGCCATTGCATACAGCAGTGATGAGAACGAATTGCGAGGGCCTCGAAATTCTATTAAAGCAGCTGCGTAAAAGCTCGTACAACGTCGAGAAAATTGTCAATCAAAAAAACTGCCTTCTATATGACGAGACAGCTTTGCATTGGGCTGCAAGACGAAATAGTGTCGACATTGCAACAATTCTTATCAGAAATGGAGCAAACCTAGAGCTTACCGACTCTGAAGGCTTCACGCCTTTACATGCTGCTGCGAGCGCTGGCTCGATCGATGTACTCAAACTGCTTATAAGTCTGGGAGCCCACCCCGAGCCACTATGTTTACCCTGTCGACGAACGCCTCTGATGTACGCATGCTTGAAAAACCACGTCGAAGTGGCTAGATATCTATTACGCCTCCAGCGGGGCGTCACAGAGGACGGGAGAGGTAGGGATTTAGTTTGCCTAACCCTAAGAGCGGGCGATGAATCTTCCGGGATAAAACTATGCGCTATGCTATTTCCCGTAGGCTTTGACCTCCATCGAGCAGACTTGAACGGGTTTCGCGCTATATTTGACGTCATGGCATGCTCTAAGCATTGGATTTTGCGACGTCTTCTCAGAGAATACCCATCTTCTTTGAGAATTCAGGACATCGCGTGGTCTACCTCCTGGCCTTGGGAAGCTGTATATACTTCGATTCCCAAGTTCTTGGGCGACGTTATAAGAGGCTACCGCCTCGTTCATCGATATGTGGGGCGAGGGAAACCCTTGAAGGTGTCGGACTCAGTTTTTGTGGGCAAACGTAGTCTGCTGTATTCGGCTGCGTCTTGGGGGCTTGTTGAAGCCGTCGACGGTCTAGTCTCGATCGGTATCGATATTAACGTTAAGGTTTGTGATGAAAACAGTGCATTAACTATTGCAGCATCTCACGGTCAACTTGACTTGGTCAAATACCTGGTGCGACGAGGAGCGCAACTTTTCTATCAGTCTGGCAGTTCTCAGGAGAGCGCATTCGCGTCGATAGCTATCCATGAGCAGAAGGAGGTACTACAATGGCTTCTTGTTGATCGTCATACTGACCAGCCTAAGATCACGAGGGCCAACACAAATCCTGATGGGGAAGACAGAAAAGCCAGTAGATGGACAGGCGTTATGCGGATTGAATTGCCATTGAAGTGGGAATGGAAGCAGCGAAGGGGCGAGAGCGTGCTTGAGTATGCTAAGCGATTCCAACAGGTCGCAAGAGCGCTAGAAGGAGAAATTGTGAACCCAATTATAGTTCGCAAAACTCCGATTCATGAACACACACCGGAGGCCCATGAGGGGGATGAGGAAGATGAAGGAGATGAGAGGCATTAAAAGTCAACCTATTAGCTCAGTTGATGCAGCTAGAAAGCTTCTAATAGAGGTAAGCGGTACCATAGCTACATGATCAAAAGACCTCCAGCCAAAAAAGGAAAGAAAAAAAGAACGAAAAAGGAAAGTTACCCAATATATCTTCAAACTGGATTATGGAAATCCTCATCTTGAACCCCGCTCGAAGTCCAGCTCCGTCCTAGGGACTTGATTCATGACGAATGTCCGAAGTACCTTGTCCACCAACAACCTCATTTGCGCCCAGGAAAATCAAGCCCTCAAGGTTAGGAGAACGCCCGCCCCCTTTTGGTAGCCACGAAACAAAGAACTCTGGCTATGACATTCATGGGAACAATGAGCATGATGAAATATGCCCCTTGAGCTGGGTCTGATAGGATGTGTAACAACACGGCAGAGAAGTGTGTTTCTCGTAATACGCCAACTTTTGCCAAGGCAAATCATGAGTATTATAGCCCAGGAGCAGGTGGAAGCAACAGCACGAGTTTCCTCAGTGAGGGTGAGAACCACGGTGCCTACAGGAGGTAATTGGGGAATCATCGTGCGGACGTGCTAGAGTATGACTATATTTAATCCCAATAGAACGTTCTGTTCAAGGTAATGCTGTATTAAGTCTATTGAAGTGTGATGAAGAATAGTAAGTGTAAGGTCCATGGCCTCCATCCAAAGGGTGGAGGTATAGGACCCACTACCAGTCTTCAGGTCCTTATCTTATTAGGTGATAAGATACAGCACGGGTCACCCCCCAGTTCCTTCTAGATTGTGTCACCCAACATCTGATACAAAGGAAATAGAGGAAAAGATTCACGCCACGCTGGTTCCATTGCTGCAAATAAATTATGTATGCGAATAACTAACAACGAATACCATGGCGTCGAAGGACGATATACGGCCAACATATTGTATGCGTACCTACATCAGACCAACTGCCAAACGAACTAGCAAACGCATTCCACCCTGCAAACCTTCGGCTCACGGACTTGGGGGTGTTTTGCGGACATTAAAACAGGCGGCCTAATTAGCTTGTGGATGGCTTTACGCGGAGCTATTGCAGTGGCTTCATATTACAACCTTGTGACCAGCCCGCGTAGAGGTCTATCAGGCAATAATTGGCCTTTATTGATATGTTACTGCTTGCAACTCCTTCCTTCATCATTAGCTGATTAGGTATGAGAAACGCATGCCACGAGGTAACGCTATGTAATAGTCTCAGAAACTAATTTCTGGCGGTTGTGCATGGGCTGTTTGCCCTGTGGGGATTCTAGGTTATAAACAGTGGTATATCTTACATACTCATAATCTAGAGGGCGACTTGGCGTAATAGGGGGGCAGTTGAGTCTGTACGCCATGAGTCAGCAGGCGCCTCCGTCCCATATTAGTTAGTGTAGCTTTTAGTTATACAGTAACACTCGAACAACTAAGAAATCGCCCTTCCCGCATCTCGAATTAAGCCCCCCACCTAAAATCCTAATGCCCCGCAGCAAACCTTCACCAACTACCCAACAGCCTGCATCGCGCCAGGGGG
>JAPUUL010000625.1:0-15925 GCA_029590625.1 Lasiodiplodia mahajangana
ATTGGTTCGACCGCCGGGCGATCCTGAAGCGCGATGCGCTCAATGGCATCGTCTTAGGCACAGACGTGCGCCTGGGTGACATTTTCGAGGTCCGCCTCACTGACATCAACGTTCACTCAAAGCAAATCTTCGTCGAGGCTCTAAGCCTAGCAAAGAAGATCGGGGACGGGACCGAAAGTACGCAGATTCCTCTCAACACTGAAGAGGTCAAGGATGCTCCTGTTGAAACGATCTAGTTCCGCTTAAGACTAGGTAAAAGATGAACTGACTATTTGATATGAGGAATCATGGTGTTCTGGGGTTCATACTAATGCCGCAAGAATTCGGATCTTTGAATGTATACCACTCATGAAAAGAGAGGGAGGCAGGATACCACTTTACCGTGTAAACACATGTATAACAAACACTACTTAGATTGTACATCACGAGACCAACAAATAATGACATAGATATTTTATTGTACGACTGTAAATCGGTGAACCCCCTCATCGTTTACTTTTTCTACGTGACCTGCTTTTTGACCTTCTCGGCCTCACGTGGAGTCTCGCCTGATAGGTAATGCGGAAGTATATAAGCCGGTATGACCACAGCTATTCTGCGTCACATGATCTACTTCGTCCGAACAGTTGGTGATTCCGGGTTTTCTTGGCACGTCTGTGCGAAAAAAGAAGCGTGGGACAGAGAGCAGAAGACAAGACGAGTATACGCGCGCGCTTAGTCGTACCTTTGATTAGGTACTCCGTACGGTCTACCTAGTATTGTGAAGAGTGCTAATACTTGATGAATGATGATACCCATGAAAAAAGAACGAGCGTAAGAATCTAGAAACCGGTGCCCGATACCGACTCTAACCGGCACAGGCGTAAGGCTACCTAAGCTCACGATATCGAAACATGCTAGATAATCGCCCCGTACTTGGGTATCAAGTATCATAAAAAACCCACCAGCTACTAATGTACCCAGTTGCATAGGCATGATCCCCTGCATTCCAATGACATTATCTAATTGCCCAAGATAACACTTGACTCACTTAATTTATGTATTATGGCTAGGTTAACTAGCTTCGGGGACAGCCGTACATAGAGAAAGAGGGCCCATTTAAGAGAGCGAGAAAGAAGAAGCAAACGGAGACTTATTTTAATTATTAATATTGTCGCAAGGCCAGGCCAAGCCTTACTATACTAACGGCGAGCCCGTGTGTCATGAGTAGGTAATGTAGTAGGTACTGGACTTGTGTGTCAGGCAGAAGGCAGTTGACAAATTAATAGCAAATTGTAGCTGCCCGAAACCCCCAGTAATCCACCCCCATTTCCCTTATTTTTAACCCTTGTTTTGTTTTTCGTGTTCGCGAGAATACTGATAGCCCCCATTTCCGTCAAACCCGTGTATGTATAATGCGTTTATGCGACTTTGTCGTGTGTCGTCGGATACAGAGAAGCTTTGGTACAATGACTGACGATCGTGGCATCATGAAGGCCTAACAAGTTCGAATCCCGTTCCCACTCTAACGCCCTTTTTAAAAAATGCAATTCTACACAATGTTGTTTCGTCTGGCGAGACCCCTTCGCTCGATCCCCAGCCATCAATATTTCTTCTGGTTCGCCAGTGGGTATCTTTTGTTGCAAATCCGCAGGCCTCGGATCATCTGTGCCTCGGTTTGGGTCTAATCAGAAACAGACTAGACAAGAATGACACTGCACGAGGCAGTCACCTTCTCCAACCAACATTCCAGATGACGTGAGCGATGTCCCTAGCTGTATTGACTGTGTCAATCACGCGACCGATAATCCCATCGTTGGGCTGCGCCTCGCCTTCTTCATACGGCATAAACATACCAGACTCAGTTCGGCGCATGCCAGCGGGCCGCTCTTCAGCTCTTAAGTCCCCAATCGAAGTAGACCGATGGAGCCCGGACTGGCGTGGGGGTTCCTCGGCGGGGCTGGAGATCGTACCTGATTCGTTGTCCTGGAATGAATCCTCCTCGTCCTCATCACTATCGAACTGGAAAAGTGACCCCGATGGTTTCGACGGTCGTAACGTCTCCTGCGACGGCGATGGTGATATTGTCGGGCTTTTCACGCTTCCTGTACTGTGTTTGATGGCGCTATCAGGCGGCGCCGGAGAGTCCTCCCTATACTTAAGAGTAGTCGATGGGAGCATCGCAATGGTTTTACTTTCACTATTATTATTCGTCTGCGGTTTCTTCCGCAAATATATAGGCTTTTTGCCGGTTTTTGTTGTTTTCATCATGATAGCGCCGTCATCGGAGTCGCTGTCATCGTATCTCCAGCGGTAGGCATCGAATTCGTCGTCGTCATCGTCGTCTCCTTTTACATCAACAGCAATGCACTGCTTGACCTGCTCGTCGAAATGAATGTGCTTCCTCTCTGCCGCAGGTGATGCGAGGCCCGATGTAGCATTCGAAGGTAAAAGGCTTGTGTTCACTCTACTCCGCTTTCGCTTGGAGAAGGGAAAAGTCACGAAATCTGTATGCGCACGGTGAAGAATGGGACGACCTATCCGACTACCACCTTTCTGTTGAGCCTGTACGGCGGCGGCGGCTTGTTTCAATAAAGATGAGGATGAGAGTGATCGCTGAAGCATTACTTCTGACATGGACCTTTTCTTTAGGATGGGCTTCTTCTGATGGCTGAATGAATCTGATCTGGATAAAGTCGAGCTATTTCGTTCGGTGCTCTCGGAAAAGATAGTGTGCTGGCGTGTCTGAAGGGGCCCATAGAGCCAAGTAACATCACAGTCTTTTAGCCTTTGCAAAAGTATTAGTACCAGGTTACAGGATTAACGTTGAAAAGGAAAACCCCTAATGCATACCAATTAAGAGTTTCTGGGGATACGGTTTTGAGCCCATATTTAGCCTTCATCCACGTTCTCCACGACGCATTTTCTAACCGCGGTGCATTAGCGAACTCCCCTCTCTTAGATATTATGTAGCGCCACGATGACCATATGTCCTCTTCCCTCCAATTATGCGATAAGTAGTCCACGTGCTGCGTGGGGTGGTGTTTGACGGCCGTGTCGTCTTCGGCATGCTCTGGAGCGACCGGCGACTCAGGGCGCGAGGTACTGGCAGACGTATCGTCTTGCGGGGAAACCGTGTGCAACTCGCCAATTTGGGGGCTTAGCGAAGGTGCTATATCCCTAGGTCGTCCAACATGAAATATGGATTGTCGCCGTATTCAGAGAGGAGCAGGGAGTCTTGGAACCCATCGGACACATCACCATCATATTGCCCATCCAACGAGAAACTAGTCGCAGGCGTAGAGCTACATGAAGGATCGGACTCGCTTTCGGCGTGAAGAGTGGTAGTGGGAGAAGGCGGGCCAGATGATGGGCTCGGGTCGGGAACAATATGTATCGATTGGTGCCGGTATTTATCGTGGAAGAGCTGATCTATCCTAGATGTTGAGGCCGATGTGTGAAAGCCCTGCGAGCGATGGCTAGAGAGGAACTTGGATTGTGAATGCGACCGTCGCAAAGGAGACGTGGTGAAGAGATCGCTCTCCTCTGAAGTGAGGACCACGGCCATGTTCGAATCTGCCGCCAATAGCTCGAAAGGCGCTATACACTCCTCCGACTCGGCCACTTATAGCAAGACGGTGGCCACCGTCATACCACCCAGACTCCTACTAATACCAACGGTCGAAAGTCGAATTTCAAGGTGCTCGGTCTAATAATACGAATAGCCAGGGCTAGAACTCCCGTTCTTTGTCTACGGTTCCGGGGGAATTCGATGCGACTACTCCTCAAGCGTTCAAAGCTGTATGAAAGATGGCTGTGACAGCTCACTGAACAGTGCTGATAATTAGTGTAGATGAATTAAAAAAATAAACTGTGGTAGAGGATTCGCGAGGATGGTCTAGTAGGTCTTGGAATGATTTCTCTGGTTAACACTACTCTGGATTTCGAAAGTAGAGTAGGCGTGTGGAGGCGAGACACGGGGCAGAGGCGTTGATAATCGAGTGGTCACGCGCAGAGTCGGGGACACAGAGATGGACGGCTGTGCAGGTTTGTGTAGTGCCCCCCAGGCGTTTTGCGGTTGTTATCGCAAATGGGATTAGGTACCTCCTCCAGTAGGTAAAGAGTAGGTAGGTAGGAGGTATGGCAACGGCCCGGTATTGATACGGCACTAACGAGGTTTCGCGGCAAAAATCTTCAAGTCTCTCTATCTAACACGACTAAGGTGCTAGGCAAGAGGTGGTGTGCGGTGGTGGGAGACGATGGGAATCCGGGAGATCGGATGGGCCACAGGCAGTTCTTGTACAGGGTTTACTGGATATACTGGATATGGATGCGACTGGACAGTGGAAACTGGAGTTTGAGACTGCCCTATGTGCCTGCTGCAGTGGAGTATCGAGGATGGGGGGCCACCTCCACTTTCTGCGCGTGGTGTGCGATAGCGTTATACCTGGCTGGCTGTAGTGCAGCCTATAGCGGTGCCTACGCTAAAGTGCCCAGGCTCTCGGTTGCACCCCCAGCACCGTACCAAGCGTGCTCACTGCGAAGGCCTGTATGATAGGTTGAACTGTCAGCTAGCGTGGTATCGAAAATAAAACGGCTCTGCGTGACCTCTCTAGGTACGTACGTGTGTTATGTTATGTATATATGTACTAAACAGCACTGTACGGCGCGCGCTGCCAGTCGGCACTGATGCAACCAGATGGGAAAAGGAAAAAAGAGAGAGGAAAAATAAAAGAAGAATAGGATAGAGGATGGAATACTACTTAAGCGATGGTATACAATGGGAAGAGGATAGGATGGCTACATAGGTAGGTCGGATGACGAGTTATAGTGAAATGCAAATAGGTAACATATGGCTACCTAGGAATGGCCAGGAATGTCAACATTAACATCGTGTAAGTCGCCCGTCTCCCTTGCACGGCGGCGGGCCAATGGAGTGGCGACCCTGCTGGCTACCGGCAATGCCGCAACGGCGGGAATCAGGGCGATGCTTGATGATTGCAGCACACTACTGCACACTGCGCATACCGGCTCGCAGGGCGCATCAAGAGAGGGCGTGTCGATGACTCGTGACGGGGTAATGTGTCGTCGCCCTTGATGCCGGAAAAGGTCTATATGTAAACAGTGCAGCAGAGGAATGTATGTGAGCTTCGGGTACCTACTTATACTTCCGAGGATTTTCAAACAATAAATCGAGTAAGGTAGATCTTGCGAGTCTTTTTAAATGCTTATTGTAGTAGGAATTACGCAAGCCTATTTGGTGATAGATGTCGCCTGGGTCGTTGACTTACAGAAAGTGGCGGTACTCTGAGGTGAAAACGATAGCTGGAAACAGACGACTCACCAAAGCCTTTTAGACGATACTGATGTCTCACCTTCGCTGTGGGGAAGACGACCTATGTAGCCACAGTAAGTAGGAAGTAGTAATAATAAGGCTACACCGAGAGAGAAGAAACGGTTGAGTAACAAAATACGGGATGGCAGGGGACACTAATAGCAGTCTACAGCACTGACATCGATCATCACCTAGCAATACCATCATCTACTGCCAGCCATATAAGCATTACGACACGGTACAAGGCAGAAGACAGAATACCCATAGAAATGTGATCGTCAATACGCAGGGCGGGCGGCGGCCTTCAAGTGGTAAAATAGGTTACGTGTAGCTATGTTACAGGTATAGGAGGCAGATACATCAGTCATCAAGGAGTCTAGTCATCTGATCACTCGCACCACCGCAGTACCATGGGTTTGTGCATGTACCTAGATCAGTTCTGTAAGTTAGAGCTCTTCACCGCTGATGATAATCACGGGCAGTACAGTACCACAACTAGCCTCGTAGACCTTCCTCCTTCTTCTCCCTCTCTCTCCTTCTCCCTCCCCTTTGCCCCCCTGGCCACATTCAAGACAGTCCCCGCTTGATTAGAAGAGAACTAAAAAGCCATATCGCAAAGCTGGGGGAACACAAGGGGAACCATGAACCAACCATCGACAAAATTATATACCGGAAACTAAACGCGAGCTCGAACATGAAGGGAATAGTTAGGATCAATTGCCCCCCGGAGCCATCTCTCCCGTCTGAAACCGGTCAATTATGGTGAGACTAGACTCACTTTCCAGGTTAATTGAAAGCGAGAGACAAGAAGAGATAGGCACAGGCACAGACAACGTTCGAGCCCGCCGTGTAACGGATCCGTTCTCGGTTGGCAGGTACTTTCAAACGTGCGCCTGGTATCTGGGGTATATATGTATCGGCGGCGATCCGGTGCCTATCTAGCAGGTCATGGTGGCTCAATAGTGTCTCAAACTTCCCACCCCGGAGATCTAAGACATACATACACAACCAACTCCTCACCTTCTCGCACAAAAAAAAAAAAAAAAAAAAAAAAACGTTCTTCTTACTCAACAACCAACCAGCAAGAGGATAATTATTATTTCATCCGACCGTCTTGGACATGCACACTAGCTCATTCCTACACACAAATGACTTACAAAAAGAGTGTGTCTAGACCTATACAGACCCAGGTCCAAGCGTACTATGCACGGCACTCTCGCGTTCTCTCTCCCTCTCTATTATCAATCATTGGCTTGTAGGCCAGTGTATTATTCTCTAAGCCAACTCTAGATACTGCTTCTACTGTTTTGTCTCCGCCAGCAGAAGCCTCTTAGGTCATGGGATTACCCTGCAGATGACNGGCGCCCGAACCAACCGACTTGCCTTGCTACTTACACTAAAGTTCGGCGATTAAGAGCCGGTGTAAAATGCCCAAGCAATTCGCGGGAGGCTATTCAAGGTACCATCTGGTCATCCGTCCGTATTCATCATCGTGTCTTACTTACTTAGTAGGTACAGCCTATTTGGTTTCACTTACTGTACTTAGCACCTAAAAAATATTGATGCTGCCCTCGCTGGATAAGGAACATGCAGCTCGAGAGCCATTCTCACTCACACCGAATCCTAACCCCATATATGCCTATCTACAGCTGAAAACCGTAAGGAGTCGGTTGATCATCGATATATCGATAGGTTTGCCCTCACATAAGTAATACATAATACCCACCCCCGCAGATTGTCGTTGCGCCAATGTCCGTCTAGTACATACTTACTTAACCTGTCTGTACTAAACTACCCCACTCTTCCGCGAAGATCCCTCTCGCGGTCGAATTGGTTCGTGTCCAACTTATCAATGAGTTGAGGACCGGTGGACAGCATTACATATATTATGCGCATACGCATACACTAGATACTGGGCACAGGAGCTGCCTAAATGGTAGCATAATCGCACACCCATGGCCTCCCTTACTTCATGGTAACTTGCCCGCAGCTCCTCACCGAGTGTCGGGACACACATTTCATGACCCGATTGAAAAAGATTCGGGAACTCTTCCTGTATGACACATACTTAGCTACGCACAACCTATCGGTACACAAAGATTGTTTTGCCGGATACGTCGCCAGCTCGAAATTGCGAGCGCTGTTACTGATGATAACAATCAAGATGATGTAACTCGTGTTCGCCAATTCCTTACTGTGCATTCAATCACATCTCAGCCACCTATTACCATCTCCCCTCGTTTCGTCCCGCTCCTGTTTGTTGAGCTGTCAACCGACTTCTAGTTCCTTACAGAATCCTGCGTGGCGCCTCAACACCACGCTTTCTTACGTACTCACGTGTTTCGCATGACGTTATCCCATTACAGAATTGAAAAAAATAGTTCCTAACGGTGTGACAAGAGGCTGCGACACGAACGTTGATTACAGGTCCTGAGCTCATAGTATGCATAACTGGGTAGCTTCTCTCTGTCATGGTATTTTATCTAGGTAGGTAGGGAGTGGGGGGTTGAGTGAGAGAGGGGGATTGGATCCATCCTCTCTCTCTCTCTCTCTGTGTACACGTTCCCAGCCTACTATCACCATTGGCTTATCTTGATCGAAACCATAACATCATATCATCATATCAATCCAAACACGTTCCCACATACGCGAGCTCCCAGTCGTCAAGGAGCACGCACTCACTATCTGCTTCGGCCTCGACATCGCTCGGTCATCTTGCGTTATCATCAGAGATCGTCAACTGAGGCGTACGTACGATTCAGTAACACTGCCTGCTGAAGTAACACAGGGATCTGCTGTATGACCCAGTGCGCAAACTGGTGAACGATATCTATGTTGTAGTCCTACGGCGCAATGCAATGAGATGTAGTTATGATACCGACCGGGTATCTCTTGCCGGGATGTAGGTCAAGATTGCTGCTCAGCTCCAGCTTTTTTGTCTCATCCTCACTCGCCATATAAACTTTGTGCCTACATCATGTACAAGGTAAGGCCTTTTCTACCTTGCGGGTCTATCTTTCTTTCTTCCCCGCACTCGTCGAAGAGCAACACAGGTAACTCCTTGATTCCTTGCAGGGCCAAGATAGTCTGAATAGGCCGTAGTAGAGTGAAACATGAGATGACGCTTCATGGCTCGAGCCGTGGAGCGTTCTCGAGCCTTATCAAGCGTTATGTGTTGTGCGTTGGAGTAAAAGTTTCCTTCCAACCGACAACAGACTCACCGGTTCGGCACTGGATTGACCGGTCTGCACGAAANGGGGGGGGCATGCTCCCAATCTATAATCCGAGAACCAGAACAGCATCACAGCTGTTCGTCTGCCGAACCCCAGGCAATCCGCCTGTTACCCACACACAATTAGCGCGTATCTAGAGGATGTTACCCGGGAGACCATCCAATCTATAACACATCGCCGGCAGTCATATGAAGGGGGGTCTAGAAAGTCTGTCCCGGTTCAATATGAAGCTCGTCAGGTTTGCATCAGTTGCATTTAGAGCGTGGCCCGCCGCCATACACACATGCCCAGTAGAGAGCATCCATCTGCCTTCATCATGTGCGGCAGTACCAATCGCGTGCTTATCAGATATCAGCCAGATCTGAGGTGCTGTATCTCCGGTATGGGACAGCTGATGATTAGATGATTCCTGCCCCTCGTTCTCACGCCCCCCCCCGGCCTGCATTAAGTTTACGGTCGCATTATGCCAGGCGACCTTGCGGCGTCACCTCGACAGAAATCAATGAACTTAGCATGTTTTCGCCACCGTCTTCCCTGCAGGGTGCTGTACCTGCCGTTATCTTTGTGCGATTGAAGCGCTGGGCGGTCTACTAAAGAGGGAAAGCCGCACATGTTACCAGTTGCTCGGAATCTAGACTCAAAAAAGGGTGTTGTCTGTTACCTACTAGAGACGCTCGTCAAAAACCCAGAGCCTCCCTGACAACCCTATACTCGAGAATATACCTTCTGCGGCGCCTATTCCGCAAAATACAGGGGATAGAGACCTGTTAATTAGCTCGAATGAATGGGATGAGACTAACGGGCATCTAGGAATTGTTCCACATGAAATTGGGACCGACGTTCGGTTGAACACAACAGCGTTGCAGCCAAGAGTAGCTATGCACGTATGATTTGCATTGTTGAACGACATTGCGATTGCTGTTCGCCTCCTGCACCTCGCCTAGACACGTCTTTGCAGGAATGCATCTATCGCAGTTTCAAATCATACCCAACGCGGAGTCTCACGACGCAGCATGCAGGAGAGTCGATCACGAAAGCAATTTGATAGATGCATAGAGGTGTTGCTTCGGCCTCGTCTGTCGTCTAACACGAGCTCTATCGGTTTAGCATCAGCGGCTCACCTGCATGCTGTAGCATCCGAACCATCGGTCGTGCATAGACTGCTTGCGGGCCGACGAGACACATTATATAGTCGTGACCTTGACCAATTGATATAGAGTAGTAGACGTCCACCTTTTTCTCCCTTGCTGTTTTCCGAGAAAGCTACATCTCTGGCCACGCTATAGGCGCTGTTATTGCCGCCGTGACCCACCGCTCTACATAGACTGGCCTGCACTGGAAAATCGACTAGGGAACACACACACGAACCAAAGTCGTTTGCGGAACCACCCTTTCACACACTTTCTAAGTGCTAACAGGGTGCTCATTTTCTTAATGCACGACTGTGTCGCCGCGGGCGCATCCGATTGCTCGAACTGGCTGCCCTTTGGCAATAATGATACTGGGGTTGTAGTAGCTCCTCTATAGCTTCTCGTTTGTCGTCTATTCCCTGGAAGCGAATGCAACTTCGGCGGGTATACGGAAAGAAGCACAAAACATGCGCTTATTTGGTGCTACAGCCCTAACTTCTAATACGGCCGCCTCTCCGGGATTCTCTGGGTCGCCGAGTTTGATAGGGGCGCCAAGCTCGGCTGTTATCCGATCGCAGATGTCTAGCATAGGTGCTTCACCCTCAGCTTTAGCAGCGAAACAGTGGACGTGGACCATGGGGAGCTTCGTGCTAGTGTGTGGCTCAAATAGCTGCTCATGTCCAGCGTAAAGCCCGCGGTAGTGAGACAGGAATGTAATGGCCGATGCTGGGAGGTTCATGACGAAGTGTGATATTGTTGGCGGGATCGGGATGCGCTGCTCTGCGTTGGGAGCCTGCTCTGTCTTTTCGCCGTTTTTCTGCTGTCGGTGCTTACTACTGCGTTTGTCCTTCGCGACAGCGTGTTCCCCATTAGTGGAAGCAGCGTAAACTAGATCGGCAGCTCTTCTAACAAAAGTCCGGCCATCCTCATTAAATGCTCGAACGTATTGAGTGACCTAGAGACCAATGTGAGCGTTCCACCCCGGCCACTAGAATCGTAGACTTAGCGTACCTTATTACGTTTTATATTCGAGTCGAGAAATCGGTAGCTCTCGGGATTGTAGTCGTTCGCCCATACAAAGACGCCTCTCTTCCCAGCAGGGACGGCAAAAGGTCCAATACCGGCCATAAGATCACATACCACCTCGCCTGGCTTAAAAAGGTGGATAAGCCGTCTATGCTCGCCTTCTAGCTTGCTATTCCAATAAACTTTGGCGTAATCAAACTGGAAAACACAATCATTTTCACGCGCTTCAACGCTGAGGTTCTCGTCGCCAGCCAAAAGCTCGTATGCAAATGTGCGGAATTCCGACTCGGTGCCTACGTTTGCGACCTTATTGATGACAGTGCGCACACTAGGATTCTTGTCTATCAACACCTCGGCGATCAACTTCTTGTACGGCAAGAACTGCTCTCGCAAGTTCAAATGCGCCACATGCCCTGCCTGGTTGAAGCCCGCGGGAATACCATCGTTCTCATCACGGGGCTCTGGCGGAAGAAGACATCGCATCACCTCCTCATAGGTCCAGTAATTGTAGTCGAGCGATAGGTCGTAGGGGAAAATGCCGAGCTCCTGCCTCTCTATACCGTCGCGGATGAGGGGCGTCCACGTATCGGGTGCTATATACATAGAGAGGGATCAGAATAAGGGCCTCATACTTCTCCATGTTGAGTAATATCAAGCAGTTGCTTACCTTTGGGTCGCACCCTTGGATCAAGAAGCAGGCATCGAGTGCCCTGCGACGCCAGCGTCTGGTCTGGGTGTGTTATCACACATGATACCCGTTCAGCTGCCAAGAGTGTGTTGTCCTTGTGCAGGCTCTGTCGCCACTGCGCGATCTTCTTCTTGTCAGCGATAGAGACCGCGGCGAGATTTACCGTCTTTGCGAAAAGAGTGCGGTCGAGGACGCCGAGAGTGTAACGGGCAGCAGGCGGGGAGAAGAGTTGACTCATATCCGCCTCGGTTGCGGTCGCGGGATCCTAACGGCCGAGGATTGTAAAGTTAGCGTGCCCGTTAAGCGCCGTCAAAAGGAGGATTGTGTTCTCAAGATGGAAAAGGGGGCGAATCCGAGAGGTCGGAATGACGTACCGCCATATTTGGGAAATTTGCATGTTTGTGATGGCGGAATTTTTGTTTAATTTCTGAGCGACCTGGAACCCCTGTTCGCGGGGCGCTGCGGGCGACCTGAAATTTGTGGGGTAGTTTTCTGAATAGGGCGGATCTGTCAAGGGTGCGCATGCAAGGCTGAAGATCGACAAAAGCGGGGTATGCGTCATAGGTCTGGCAAGGCTAAAACATCGAAACAGCTGAACGCCGCATAATCGATGACGAACACCCAACTTCCACCCCTTCTAGTACAATACCAAAAGAACCAAAAATATGCTGCGATTCTAAACTATCTAACTGAGTATTTCAACTAACTCCACACTTCGCCATGTCAAGAAAAAGAACAATCGATGCTTACTTCGGCGTGCCCAAAGCCAAGAAGCCACGCGATTCAAGTAATCTCAAATTAGAGGATGAGCCTACAACATTGGTACTCTTCGTATTTCGTTCAATGATTCATAAAAACACGAGATTATGATATTCGCAGCACAGAGCTATGGGGAAAAAAACGAGACTAATACATGTAGAAGGATATAAGTTCTCATACCAATGGAGATGACAGGGCAAATGGTCTCATAGCGACAGCGAATAGCAATTCGCCAGGTTTCTCAACGCACGTCTCGTATCCGTTTCCTATATCACGTCTACCAGATGCCCTCGAGATTGAGCTCTCGGGCCCGCCAGCTCGTGACGCGCGTGTGATAGCCGACCAGCCAGACCTCGACCTTTGGTATTTCGAGCCATACTTCCCACGGCATGCAGCTAGGCAGATCTTCGAGTTCCTGAGAGCTGAGCTCCCGTTCTACCGCGTCGAGTACGACATGGTGAGGGGCGGGATTAAGACGCACATCCGTACACCTCGAGTGAGCTATCCCAATTTCCGAAACTCCCCCTTCTTCTCACTCTCGCGTTGCACCCCGGGTAAAAGAAACCTCCCAGAGAATCCGGTTCTATTTTATTTCCTCCCACTGAAAAAAAAAAGCCGGAATACGTATGGCCGGTTGCAATTGTTATCACCCGCTAACTCTATAGCCTTTATAGTGGACAACAGTGTTTGGTTTAGATGAGACAGCGCGCTTCGAGGCCAACTCTTCATCTTCATCTGACGCGTCTAGTCCCCAGTATTTATCAGGAAGGGTGATAGACGCGCAAACTGGGAAGCCAATCCCCGTTGGCCAGCCAGACACATGTGAAGCGTCTGGCCAAAAGAGGCAAGCAGGGTACAAAGCGACACCACGTCCCATCCCTCACTGTCTGGACGTCTTACGGAGATCAGCCGAGGAAGCAACGGGATGCTGCTTCAACTTTTGTCTAGTGAACTATTATGCTTCCGGCGCGGACAGCGTTTCTTTCCACAGCGACGATGAGCGGTTTTTGGGTCAATTTCCTGCGATCGCCTCATTCTCGTTAGGCGCGCGGCGAGATTTTCTAATGAAACATAAGCCCCCAAAATCAGAAACGGGGAAAGCGGTTAATAATAATGACGCGTCGAAGGGGGCGCTGAAGTTGCCACTCGGAAGTGGCGATAGTGAGCATTTCTCGAAGTTATTTTCTTCTCCATTCGGCAATCTTCAAAGCAGAAGCTTTCCTTTCTGGTCCAATAAGTGCACTACCTGGGAGCTTCTGAAATCCTCGTAAATCCGCTTAAAATAGCGATAACTGACCTTAAGTGTTTTAGTGCTTTTAATGCGCGGTAAGACGCAGGCAAACTGGCTGCATGCTATCCCCAAGCGTGGTGGTAAGAACGAGCTGTATGGTGGACGCATTAATATCACCTTCCGACGGGCTTTGGTTCGAGGAGGCACGGAGAATTATTATCAATACAACGTAGGCAGTGGCCCTGTTTATAAATGGAACGCCGCATGTCAAGAGATGAAGCCATGGACAGAAGCCTCCGAATCATGAATATTATACTGTAGGTACTTCCCCTCTATGCTGCGCTCGCTTCTCCTTCTATAGACCGAAAATAAAGCAATGCTCATGCAACGCCCGTAATGCGCCTATATATCTACTATTTGGAAAGTGAAGGGAACATATCCTGATGATTACTTTCCCAGTTTAAACGTCGCCTGTGAGTACTTTCGCAGGGCTTGTAGGAATAGCTGATACCCTACCCCCTGGTTGTCAGGGGCGCAGTATATTTCAGTCAAGCGTATGGCCCACGGTGGATAGCCCTGTAAGTCGACGTAGGGCTCAAACGAGACGAGCAGGTCCGGTTCCTGCATAACAGC
This sequence comes from Lasiodiplodia mahajangana, assembly GCA_029590625.1. Taxonomy (NCBI): domain Eukaryota; kingdom Fungi; phylum Ascomycota; class Dothideomycetes; order Botryosphaeriales; family Botryosphaeriaceae; genus Lasiodiplodia; species Lasiodiplodia mahajangana. The sequence continues at coordinate 14,015 of JAPUUL010000625.1, forward strand.
CTCGGATAGCTCGTTGTCAATTACATCCATCGTGATATCTGCAGCGGAAATCTTGTTCCTCTGTACCATATCAGTCAGGACCCTCGTCAGGTCAACCATAGCTTCACGGCCATCATCTTCTGAAATGAGGATAAGATCTAGGCCCTGGCGGTTATGCGATCGAATGGTCGGAGCGCCTCGGGCGAAAAGTGCAAGAGGCGGTGCCTGGTGTTTTCCGAACCAGGTCTTTAGGCGATTGTATACGCTCCGGTGTGTCTGCGTCATGTATCGCTTGAGAACACCTATAGACTATGACTTAGCGATGAACCACGGAGCCGGCATCTGGAAGGGCTGGTACCTGTCTTCTCGTAGATGGAGAGTTTGGGAATACCGGCGGCTGCACACCACGCAGCCACCTCAGAGGCCTCATTCACCAACTTCTCTAATGCGTCCCCCTTTCCGCCATTTTCAAGTGTAAGTATTATGCTTAGGTGGCCGGGCAACCTTTTCAGAGTAGCCACATCGCGGGCTATGTATTCAGGCGAATTGTAGTGGTGCTTGAGAATGGACACGAAGCGATTGGAGACTGCATGATAGGCGATGCGGATGCGGATGTAGATGGAGAAGAGGGCATGCGTGAATAAGTATAGGATGGCGTAGAGTTGGGCTTTGAGGAATTTCCTGATGCCGAAGCGCGATAGGTCTTGTTTCCTTGCGCGGCTGTTGCTTCGCTGGCGGGAGGGCGGCGAGGGGAGGTAGTTCTGACAGATCACATTAGCTTCTCGCTTAAAGCAGAATTTACTGATTATGACAGGGCGCAAAACATAACAAGCTTAAACCAACCTTAACCAATGCCTCGCGTTGCTCTACCCCAAGTTTTTTATGCCCCAACTTCTCATCCTCTCGGTATATCTGGGTGTCTTTCGCAGTGAATGGCATGACGATCCCAGACGTCGCGTAGCTCGAAATTGGGCACAACAACGTGTAGGGTGACGTTTTAGGGGGGCCTTGAGGGCTGTTCGAGGAGTCTCGCAGGCCGTAGCTCTTTTTTTGTCTGGCTGTTGGTATTATCTGGCCACTTGTATCGCCTTGGTTGTAAATGGAGTGATTCGTCTATCGGTGTGAGAACAATTGCGCAGGGCCACAAGACTGGCCGTTCAAGGAAAGGCAGTGTGTGACCAAACGAGGGGACACCAATCACGGTGGGCGGAGTACGACGATGATCATGTGGAATTCAGGATTGAATTGGATGTTTGGTGGAGTGATGGGAATATTGTTTGGGTAGCTCTACTGACTTTAGATACCTAAGGCAGATAGATCCCACAGCTACGTAAGTACCTACTTTAGTGCGGGTAGAGTGACATATGTAGGGTGATATGCACTGGCCTCAGCCACAAATTGCGTGGCCTGGACGTAGTAGGTAGCTACATACTAGAGGTACCTATACCTATACGTACCTTAGGTAAGGTATTCTCCTACACACAATACTTAGACGTTGATTTGGGACCCTTTTGTAACAATTAGATCTACACATTTATTACTGGTTAACAAGTAAAGTTGGTTCTTACTTACAAACAACTAATTCAATCCCAAAGGCTCGAAGATTCAACCTATGTAGATAGGTTATTTCAGACTTTATCGCCTCCTTACCTTGTTTGTGTTGACCTATCTAGGCAGATATCTCGCTCTCCCAAAATGGTACATACATAGCCTCTGTGACGACTGGTACTAGTCTATCTTAAGTACGTAGTAACAGATGCCGATCAGTATATGTAAATGTTTGCAGGGAATTGTTTTATGTATACTTCCAGACACCGCCAACAGACCTCGGGTGGGCAAATCGTGACTCTCTCAACTCTATCCTGGCGCTTTGCTGCGCACTGCGCAAGATACGCAGTTGTCGCCAAACGAGCCAGCCAGTTCCCGTTTGCC
>JAPUUL010000626.1:0-15891 GCA_029590625.1 Lasiodiplodia mahajangana
GGCGTTGGGTGCTTAGTGCTAGAGCTGGCAGCATCGTGATCCTCATCGTCGCAGCGCCAAACCCGAATGCGCACCGCATGGAGGACAGGCTAGAACCCGGAATGCTAGACCCCCTGCAAATTTGCCTACTTACTTACTTACAGTACTGTACAATGCCCTATCTAGCCGTAAGTTCGAGTCCGGCTTTTGCGGATGGGTGCACTTCTCGCCACGCCATTGGCGCCAACCATCAAAACCTGATTAGCGAAATTGATGGGCTTGTACTATACATAGGAGGTAGACGGGCAGACGGGCAGACAGGCAGACAGACAAGACAAGACGGGCGTAAGTGCCCAATGATGCAGACCGTATACGGTGAAACATCGCGGGGGGGGGGGGGGGGATTTGAAAACAAAAAACTTGCGGCGGATGTGATGTGCACCGGCAGAATGCAGAGAGACAGAAGCCATGCAGCCAGGTCGGTACGTAAATATGCCGCGTATCAATCAATCTCAATCTTCACTAGATACCTACCCAAGTAATCAGTCGTATACATGCAAATGCTGAAGTGCTCATCCATTTCATCGATGAATTCTGCCCATGTAACAGGTGGGCAGGCAGGCTTCCTCGGCTTTTCGCTGGCATGACGCTCTCGTGGCTCTGTTCTACCTACCGAACTTCCTCTGTCTCTCCATTAAGATTAGTGACTCTCGTTAGTGGTAGGTAGGACGATCTCGTGCTCCGCTTTCGGGCTTGGGCCGCTGGGTTTTTTGATGTGTACCGGTGCACCCTGTATCACCTGGCCCGGTTGGGCNTTTTTTTTGGCTGTGTAATGCCGACTCCAATACTAGTCGCTGTGGTGCGGCCTGATTGGCATCGTGAGCGCCTCTGCTATTTGGAACACTGCTTTAGATGCGCACACCGGCCCCGCGGTCCAGACGCATCGATGCAGCCCCCTTAGGCATGCAGGCAGGATAATCTGGACGAGGACAAAATCGGCCGGTGGTCGTGGTAGAGTAGAATGGACCGAGAAAAGAAGGTTAAAACAAAAAGGACGGAGAGAGGTAGTGTCCGCGCTCGATGGTGCCATTGAGGGCGTTTGTTCGAAAAGGACGTATATCATCGTAGGTTTGACTAAGTATCTGCAGGCAGGTACTAGATAGGTGTTCTGGGCGTGGAGGCGGGACTATGGCCGTATTCATGATGTAGGTAGGTAGGCAGGTAGTTAGATGCCCATCAGAACGCCACTTCGGCTCATGTATGGTAGCGAGGAGCAGAACGAAAACCGTGTCTGGGTCTTGATATTAGAACTTGAATGACGGTGCAAGCTCTCAAGAGCCTCATTCCTTTTCTACGCTGACGTGATATTCTCTTATCTTTGGTCCTTGCTACTTGCTGTGTACATACAGTACGGTACAACTGTCAGGTATGTAGGGTATGTAGGTATGTCTTAGATAAAGTACGATGAATAAGCACCCGGCACGTTTTCGCAATTAGGTCCCTTGCAGATCTTCTTGTCTTATCTCGAGTGGCCATTTTTTTGTAATTTATCAGGACAGCCACAGGCTCTTCTAATAGGCGGGTGGTTTCATATACAGTATCTGTAGTACTACTTATACTATCTACGTGTACTGCCCACCGCCTCCTGTGAATATCGAACATCGTGAGCCGTCTGATTCGAGCCCCCAAAAGTTGTGTGTTGTTGTACCGGCTCCGTAGTTGGGCGCGATGCGTGGTCTGCCTAGTTCGCCACACATATATACATACTATAGTATATAGCCTATGCGTAAGGTGTAGAACCATTAATGTCAATTAGTATATCTACTCATGCAAAAAATACCTACATGTTCGATAGACAGTGTGATGATGCGCCTTGGCCAAATAGCGGTCAATCATTGAACCCTTGGAGTCCGCGAAGGTCGGGAACCATTCGGAAGGGCTAGCGACCTATGTACGTGTATGCGGCATGGGAAACAATACATGTATTATGTAGATATAGCTTGCCTTCTATCGTACTATCGGTCGAGGCTTCAGGCAGCTTTAATTTTGATATTGCCAAGTCAAGTTAACTACCTACATACATAGATGTGCCAGAGGTGCCAGAGGGAGGGACGTGGCTGATATGACGCGAATAGCATGGTAACTTTTAGCGTGAGGTACCTGACAAGATGGTTCTTTGTGTGACGTGACAGGTCGTTCATATCCATGCTCGGGTCCTGCTCGGGGTATCCAACTGGCCAACTATCATACGATAGTCGACAGACCTATAAAGTCGGATTCTAGTGCGAAGTGTATAATACCAGAACAGGATAATATATTCGTTCCTTTAAGGATAAGGAGGTGGATATATACGACTGGACTGTCCGATGCCTACAGTACATATGTAAGTAGACGCGGGCCGTTGTTGGTTGAGCGTTTACTACAGCATACCTTACAGTCCTGTACCTACCTACGTGGTCCTGTATATCGCAGGGGTTGTGAGAACGATAGTACAGGTGTGAAGGATCATAAATGTTAGCTCCGCGCTAGTAGCTTGTACTGGCAGGGAATTTTTGGTAAGGAAATTCTCCAGATCTACTTGCTGGACAGGGGCAGTTGGGTGGCAAAAACGCTGCGAAACTGATCAACAGTTGGTTTTTCTACTTAAATTGTATAACAGCCTTGTGAGCAACAGTACTCTTGCTCTTCCAGTCCCTAGCGCTGCGCTAACATTTATGATCCTTCACACCTGTATAAGTATACTAAGTACTACTGTATGTACGAGGGGCTGGAGGGGCAATGTTCGGGTACGTGTATACATATTTAAGAACCCCTCACAGTACATTCTGTACCTACCTATGCGTAAAGTACCTCCTATTTCTCTACCTATTCCATCTACGGAGTAGCATACACACCTATATCCTCACCACTATCAAACATTACCAGATCCATCGCGTTCGCCACAACCTCGTATCATAATATGCTGCAATCTTTTACGTTAGACTGATCCTACGTGTACACACTTATAACTATGCTAGAAGTCGTTGTCAACCCAGACGTACGGGTAGTTTGAGCACACAACTGCGTGTCAATGCATTAAATGAATGATAAACGATAACAACTGAATTGTGATAGGATACAGTACCACCAGACGCAATTGCCGTGCAAGCCTTATGCTCGTCATCAATTGGGGCTTCTGCAGGGCTTCCTCCCAATCCTGTGTTCTCATTGTACAGTATTAAACTGTAGTGTATGGTGACTGGTTGTTCCGAAGAAAGGCTAAGATTAGAACATCCCTAGCTGGTACGAACGGCCGCATACGGACTCCTACGGTGATAAGCTATCGAGGTACATGGAGATAGGTTACCTACTTATTTACCAGGCTACTTGTAGCCGTACCTTCTGTCCGCCGGATAGCGGAGCATTGAAATGTTTTAGTATGAATAGGGCCTAGTATGGCGGGTATCGACTTACGGTGTATATGCATCTGTATAAACACTGTAATACTATCTTAATCCCCTGCATCCTTGCCCTTGCCCCTGCGTGTGCCTGTCCAGTCCCTATCCTTGTTGCGTTTCTTCAGTACAACAGCTGCATTATTAACTCCTGGGCCTGTCCTGGTACTTACATTATGTAGGCAGGTACTGGATTTCACAGAATAACTTGGACTGTAGGTAGTATGTTTGTATGTATGCGCAAGTATATTTCAGGTTTGATTTTAGCAGTTATAAGGCTGTGTCTGCTCGAGTCCAGTCATTTGATTCATCACTGGTTTGAGGCTTAATTTTAAATTATAATATGTGGTGAGGGAGATATCTGGTGAGAGTCGACCTAAAATAAGTCGGGCTACACACGATATATTTGTGATAGATTAAATCGTTGTAGGGCACAGCAAGCGATAAGGCTGTTGACGACACAAAATCAATTGTCGGAATAGTTCGTGTTGCATGGCTCTTGTCTCATGGTTTAACGGTCCGGCATAGCAAAAGAAGGTTGTGATACAGGCCTGCTGGTGCCAACATCGGGTGGGTGTAACGGGACTAAAGAGTAAGAGAACATAAAAATCACTCCCATTTCTAACAAGATACTCTGATGACAAGTGCTATTGGGCGAGGCTGAGAGATTATTCCGGAATACTAACTAGACCAGGCATATATTATCGCCTCGCCTATGTGTTGTCGAGAATCGTGCTTCTTAGAAGAACATCAACAATTTTCCATATTAACATTATAGCCTTGATCCGCGCAACCCCAATATCGCTCTTAGCATTACCATATTGAAGTATACACCTTGCGAGAGGTTCACACATACAAACATAATACTCTATTATCAATAGTGATACACAACTAGGGAGTCTAGAACAAAAGCCTCTCAGAATATGGCTGCCGTACTTTTGTCAGGATGATGATGATGGCCGCTTGATTGTTGTACGGTGTAACTACAGTAGCTTGCGTTGGTCCGACTGGGTACATCTCTGATGCCGTCACAACCGCCATTGGCTCCCAAAGACGAAACAGGCTTTCTTGGGGCTCGGCAGGGCTGGGCATATGCAGCTACAGAGCAGATCGCAGCCGCTTCTCGTACAGTAGTACAGTGCTTATCGGCGCAAGCTCGACAGCACGCCTATGTACCGCATACAGTTATCAAACGAGGTACATAAAGGCATGTGTGTGTAGGGATCCGCCGATTATTGCACGGCTTACTCAATCGCTAACACCCTAAAGTGGGGCGTATTGCACGGACATGCGGCGTGCAGCCCCACCTACATATGTACACCCATCTGCTACAGTACTTTTCGTAGCCAGACACCACGAAAACATTTAACCTAGTTTTTGTACTTGACTTCTTGGTTTGGTTGCCATCCAAACAATAGAAGCTGCAGGAATAGCTTAATTATTTACTACAACTTTATCTGACGCTTTCCAACCAATTTCCCCTGGCAATATACATGTACTGTACTGTTTATACATTTTTAAGTGTGGCTTCTGTATTGTAGATACCTCAGGTACCTAGACTGAAGTTGATTGGAAAAGGGGACAGTTTCCAGCTACGAACGGTGGCAGATGTACTTACATATGTACATACAGGAGTAGGTGGGCCACCCACCTAATGGTGTGGTAGATACCTTGGTACAAGAGTACATGTAAAGGCTAGGGTGGAGGGTGTATACGGTACATACACTGTGCATTTGCTGTGACCTTGGGTCCTCGTCCTTCATGCTCCGAGGACCCAAAGACAAGCACACTTTGCCCACTCCGTCCGATTTATCATCTCTCGATTTCTCGGGGTCGATTCTTATTCTATCTAGTATATCCATTCCATTCGATAGCCGTCAACCTACAGAATAGGGTAGACCTTGTACTCTTTAGCTTTTACAATATTCCTTGCTTGTGCTTCTGCTCTCTAGTTTCTTTTTGGTGTCTCGATCTAAGTGAAGTTGTGCCGGGTACGGTATTTCAACAATGGCCTCTTGACAGCCCGTTGCCTCTCTTATGTCTTGTCCGTCGAGCGCTCATGATCACGACGAGATGCTTCACCTCCGCCTCAGAATGACGACCGCCACCACCACGCCACCACGACTCCAACCACTCCCTCTTCGCCATGGATNCCCTATCAGATACAGCGTCCTCATCTCTCCACGACCGCCAACACCCCTCACCTCCCCGCCATTCCGTCACGGACAGCAAATAGCACCCCAGTGTCATCCCCAGGACTCTTTAGCCCTACAAACCTCCGCTCTGGCGCCTTCCCGCCCTACTCCTCATCCGATGTCTCTACACCAGCTGCTGCTGCTGCAATCAGCCCATACCTACACCCCTTGCAAGGGCATAGAGTCAGAGAGTAAGTCGTTCATGTCGTTCCTCACGCTACCAGAATAACAGCTCTGTGGCCTGGCTCAAACCCCTCTCCCCCCATTGGCCTTAGGATGTTTTTGGTAGGATACCAACTATGGCTGACCGCTACAGAACTCACAAGGCCCTTGTGGATCTTGACCATATGACAGGACGGAAGTTGATAAATCAATACGAAGTCATCGAAGAGCTCGGCCGCGGTGTGCATGGAAAGGTGAAATTGGCGCGGAATATAGAGACTGGCGAAAATGTGGCCATCAAGATCATTCCGCGCTTCTCAAAGAAGCGTCGCCTTGGAAAGGTTACTGCGTCCCCTCAAGACAAGACCAAGCGAGAGATTGCCATTCTCAAAAAGATCCGCCACCCGAATGTCGTTGCCCTACTTGAAATCATCGACGACCCGGAACTGAAAAAGATCTATGTTGTCTTGGAACATGTCGAGATGGGCGAAGTGATCTGGCGCAAGAAGGGCCTTCCGTTCATCTGCGCCTGGGAGAGAAGAAACGTTGAACGGGGGATGGAAGGTGGACTAAACACTACAGAGGAGGAGGAAAACGAACGCTATGTGCAGCTTCTTGAGCGACGCCGAGCCGTTACCGAGTTAAAGAGGGCCAAAATGCAGGAGACGCAAAGAGGACCCGGCGATTTCTGGAGTATTGAGTACGGCGCCGCTGATGAAGATGACTGCTCCGAGGCCCAGGCCTATTCATTCGGCAGGGACGGCGATCATACGGCTCAGCCATCTACAGCAGTTCCGTCTGCTTCACACCCCGGATCTAGAGCAGCATCAATAACTCACTCTGCTGGCCGATCGATTATATCAGGTTCCCGTGCAAACACACCTCTGCCCTCCGAATTCGATGTTTCATCAGTCGATGTCGATGCGGAGAGCGAGAGAGAGGCACCTGGTACTCTGCGTTCAAAACCTGGATCCTCAGCAGCTCTGGATGGGACAATGTATGGCGCCTATCCAGATGATCCCATATTCCGCGGTAGATCACCAAGCATGGCCGATTCAATCATTTCACACATGTCTTCTATTGATTTCAACTCTCAGCAACCTCACGACCCATTTACGGACGATTTTTCTTACGTTCCATGCTTTACCATCGAAGAAGCTCGGGCAACCTTTCGAGATACAGTTTTAGGCCTCGAATATCTCCATTATGAGGGCGTGGTGCACCGAGATATTAAACCTGCGAATCTGCTGTGGACTAAGGAACACAGAGTGAAGATCTCAGATTTCGGTGTCTCCTATTTTGGCCGACCCATCCGTGAAGGTGAACCTGACGAACTTGTTTCCGAATCCGAGGCGCGGGACTTTGACGATGACCTAGAACTTGCCAAAACCGTCGGCACACCTGCATTCTTTGCGCCGGAACTATGCTATACCGATGAAGTTCACGAACAACCGAAAATTTCCGAGCAAATTGATGTATGGTCTCTAGGTGTCACACTCTACTGTCTAATATTTGCCCGAATACCGTTTATGGCCGAGGATGAGTATCAGATGTTCAAGAAGATCGCTAAGGAAGAGGTATATATCCCACGTCGGCGCCTTCGACCCGTAGATCCGCAACACTCACCATCCTCGACTTCCTTTTACAAGCGAGTCAACAGTGAGCCATACAGGGACGATAACGTCATGGTTTACGAGGATATTGATGACGATCTATACGATCTCCTTCGTCAAATGCTAACTAAGAACCCTGAGAGACGCATCAGACTAAAGGACATCAAGCGCCATCCCTGGGTTGTCGCTGATATTAAAGTACCCGTCAACCAGTGGGTCGATGACACCGATCCATCGCGCCGCTTTTCTGGTCGCAAGATCGAAGTAGATGAGAAGGAGATCAAACGAGCAGTCGTACCCCTCACCTTGATGGAAAGAGCACGCTCAGTCGTCAAGAAGGCTGTGAGTAAAGTGATACACAGTGGTCGCACAGAGAAACCAGAGGGCCAGAGTCAGACTCGGAGAAGGGCAGCAAGTAGTGTTGCCAGCTCGACCGGCGAAGTGCCCCCAAGTGCCAGCTCATTCCCTCTCCTCCGAGAGATGCGCCGGAAGAGTATAAGACCCGACGATTACTTTACTACTACCGTCAGAGAGAGTGAGCACCCTCTTTCTCAGAGCGTCAGCGCCACTCCACACGAGTCCCCGACCCGGGAGCCCCTAGAACATGCGCGGCATCATTCAATTCCTCCTGACATGGATCACAGCCGTCTAATGAACGATTCGATGAGTAAATTCGACGTATTTTCAAGTTTAGAGCCTACATTCTCATCAACATCACCTTCTAGTCGAGGACTGCGCCATGGACGGGTCAAATCGGTTAGCAATGCACAGGTAGCATTAGCCCATGCGAAAGAGTCGCAAATGTCAGTTGGTTTTGCTGGCGAGGGCACAATCGTAGACGATCCAGCTACGCCTCTGAGAAAAGCACGCGATGTACGAACACAAGATGACCCTGCAAGATCGAGGTCAGTTGACCGTGGATTGTTCGCAAACGAAGATAAAAGAGCGGAAGCCATGGTATCCGTAAGCACCGCAATAGCGCCTGGGAGTATAGAGTTACCCACACGTCCCCTATCGGTCGATCCTAGCTATGCCACGCATAAGCCATCACTAATGTCCCCCTTGTTCTCTCCTCTGGCTCTTCGTACCTACCAGCATAGTCACCCTAGCTCCGACCCAAATATTCATGAAAAACACTTCGCTACCCCTGAACTCGATCGGCGGCCCATGACATCCCACAAGATCATTCATCCGGAAGGAAAAAACCCACCGTCTAGGATATATCATTCGCCTATTCTCGAGTCTCTCGCTCGGGCCCAGCAACACGCGATACGCCAACAAATCCACGAGGCCGAAGAACTAGCCAAGCATGACAACACGGCTACCTCCAGCCTCCTGGCACTAGGCTCATACCGCCCTCCGTCGCTAGATGAGGCTGCTCAAGAGAACCCGCAACCTCCATCCAGGGTTGACACTGCAGGTACCTTAGCAACTTCTGCATCCGCATCCAGTGGGACCTTGTGCACCCCCTTGACTAGCCCAAGTGCAGTGACTAGTCCCATCAGCATTGAAAATCTACGCCAACAAAGTTTTCGCTCAGACCCGTCGTTGCCTGCATTGCTAAGTGGCGCCAGTTCTGTTTCGGCAGATGCCGAAGGTGACTTCCTGCTTAAACCCGGATCAATCGACCAATCCTCGCTCATAGACACGACAGATTCCTTAACCCCGCCGGCTTTGGGGAAGGAGCCTGTCGAGGGTTTTCCCCTGAGAGAGGATGAGCAACAGTACCAGACAATACTCTCACGAGCATCCCATGGAATAAGCACTTCGGCCCGGCTATCTTCAAATGGCGACGAAGATAGTGATAGTGACAGCGATGGCGGTCTTACCATGGCGAAATCTAAGAGACGAACTATACCGAGGGAGCATACGAATCCCTCTCGCCTCGGAAGAATGGCAAACCCGAAGAGACGAGACACCCAAAATAGCATTACTAGCATTGGCAGTACAGAAACTGCTAAGAAAGTCACTACCGCGGAGCCGTAAAATGAGGTTTATCAGTTGCATAAGCCATCGCGCAAAGTCGCACCTCAATTGTTATGTACCGTTTAATCTTGAGGTTAGATCGCCGCAAGCTGCCATGCGTTACGGGCATTTCTTGAGCCCATAGGACAAATCAAGACCGAGTAGCCAAGGCAGACTTTCTAATCAATCACCAATGTCATCGAAAGTAGCATTACCAACGCCAGATCCAAATTACAGTTGAAAAAAAAGGGAACGGTCCCAAGGCGGTGCACAAGGCGCGGAGCCCACGAGGGTGTTTGTATATGAGACACGAGACAACCATGACTACGTATTGTGTGTTTCACAGTCCAAGGAGTTCTACATAATGAGATACGCTTCCCTTCCTACATCAGCGAATAAAGCTCGAGTGAAGGCTTGGTGGTCACACGGCCCACTACACTCCCGGACATTATCCTCACATGATCGACTACGTCTCTTAAACGCGTTACCTATAACTAAACGAGTGGAAAGTTGCGCCTATGACAACCCGTTATTTTGAGCTTGGGGCCTCTGTAACAAGGAAATATTACCTATTTATTGGCGACCGATTTTTTTGTTTACTTTTTCTGCCTTATTTATGGGCGAGTAGGCAACTTGCATCTAAAGAGCTGGCAGCATTAGGACTGGGTGGAGTGGTACCTGTCGAATTCATGTACGAGTGGTAATTTGTGCTGATAGACCATGTTCTGTGGAGCGTGCATTCTAGTGGAGTTTTTGGTTGAATTCTACACTAAAGAAATATCCCGTAACCTCAAAGTCGAAATGCTAAATTACGATAAGATGAATGAATCACTGTGATCCAAATTATGTGCAGCCGTTTCCGCTCCGCACCAACGTAGCTTATAATGCCAATCGACCACATCACTACCCCGACCGATCGTCCCTGCGATCTGCCTGTGCCGTCCAAAAGGTAAGCGGGCGTCAGATATCGGGACCGGCGATTGTCGGAAGGGGTCACCAAAGACTTCAACTATGGCGAAAAGTTAGACGTCTCGCCACGGCGAAACGAGATCCTGACGAGGAAGGATATCTAAGTTCGCCCGTCTCAACTCCAAGCACAATAGCCACACATAAAAATACTACATACATACTAGATAGTTTTTCATCTGCAGCAATAGATAAGTATACATATGCATATGTTCTCTACTTTCTACAATGTTTAAATCTAACATATAGTACTAGAAATAATACCTAGTCCTACTTATCCCTTTAAGTGCCTTTTCTACTCCGTGACAGAAAAGTGGGATAACAGGGCTTCTTCCATGTATAAGATTTAACAATAAGGGTATTATCTGAGCTTAATACTGTCACTTGATTGGTTTATCTTATATTATTCAGTTATATAATAGACCCTCATTTCCTCAACCTTATCAGCCTTGAACAAGCCTTCCAGTTATACCAGCTGTACCTGCAATATCGCGACTTCTTCGAGGGCAAGCAAGGCTGGGACAAGGACTCAACAACCTCCAACAACGTTCGTGACATCAATAGCTGCGAGACCGTCATCCGCAATGCGCTCGCCATGAGGGATGACGTCCTAGGTTGCACCTGCATGGAGTATCTGTTGAGGACGGCCTCCCAATAGTCCCGTGGGGTGGCGGCGTCTCTGATAGTCTCCGAATCGAGGACTTTGGTCAGGCGGTTCTCCCGATAGTTACCTCCCCTGGTTCCCTTTTTCTTGGATAAGCCTACCCACGCAGGCTGGCTCTCGAGGAGCTCTTCGTAAAGTGAAGCCGCACCGGTCTTCGACGTCATCCTTCATGGTGTCCTAACACATTGCAATGAATACCAAGGGTAGCGAGGATTCCTTCAAAACAATCAACTTCAATTCTATTGGGTTGCTGGGCCCAGGGAGCAACTTAATTGCGCGACATGGCAAGTGGATTCTCTATAAAAGAAAATCACCAGAGCCTCGGGCAAGCCTTATTTTGGGACATGTGCTCTGGTCGAACCAGAGTGGCTCGCAGGATGTATTTCGTCCTCCGCTTTCCACGCAGGATATCATACTAATTTATCATTAACTAGGGCTTATCCTATTTCCGGCCGGAGGATCTAGCAAAGAAGCGCGGCTCCGATGACCTCTTGCAGCCAGACGCCGCTGTACGATCCGAATACTACGGCGGGGGATTTTTAGAAAAAAGAACGCCTGTTTACTTCTGAAGCACGGCTCGCTTTAACATTTCCTTAATTTAATTTCATTATGGCTTTAGTACGCATACGAGATATCGAAGCACCATGCTGGAAGTCTAGGCTCAATATTGGACTAGGCACCCATTTCCAACGCCTAGGAATTATCTTCGACAAAGTATGCTAATTGCTATCAATCAACACTTTAAAGCTACCGATACAAAGCTTATCGAAAGTTGGAATAAAGGACAGGGCTTTATAATGGTTTAATCCTTATCAAGACGTCAAGTGCCTTGCCCTTTCCTTGCACCCAGTTATATATACACAATAAAGTCGGTAATGGTTACACAGTTAAAGGACAGGGCTTTAAACAGCCTATGTCAGGGTACTGGTATATAAGGGTGCAGATGGTCAGGTTCGCTTGGCCTGATAATGTTCTATCTTTTGGTAGTGTCGTGGTTTGGAGCGGCACTTCTGTTCCGTGACAACCTATTACCCTTTTAGAAGAAAACGCCAAACTAGTGGCAAAACGAATACAAACCGCGGTTGACCAGGCAGTAAGAGAGGAACAGGACTGCGAAAACGAGGACAACAAATACGTAGGCCTCGTCGACCTATATTATACGAACCGAGATTGCGGGAATGAGGGCTTCGATGGCGACAATAATGACAACGAAGAGTCCGAACGATAATCCATGTCGAATGTTCCTCGATAGCTTTGCGTGATCCGTTGAGGGAGAAGGTCTACCCGAAGCGTGGGACCCAAAGCCAACTGGCTCCGGCCCATTGTCACGTATAAGTGGATCTATAGGCAGAGGCCGAATAAGAGACGGTCCAACCGATCCCTCTATATATATAGGATCATCTCACACCTTTCTTTTGTAACTAGAACTTCAGACTTAGATCATTCAATACTACTACAGGTGATCGCTACTACTGAGGGCACTAGTCTACTTCCTATGATTGATCGTGACTCCACACCTCCGCGAGACCTATCTTACTCTTATGGGCTCTGACCTATATTCTTTCCTTGATGGGCTTCGGCCTAGGTGCTGTCTTGTTCGTCTGGTTTCGGCGATGGGTTTGTCACGCAGATCCAGGCCGATGGTTGTGTTTCATAATAGTCATGTATATACACGGATTTCCAGAGCTCCTGTTAACGCCTCATCGAATAATAAACTTTTTGCATCTAGTAAAAATTCGTTCGTCACCAGTTTGTGATTTCTATGCTACATATTAGCTTTACTTAAGCAGTGCTTCTTATTTCGGGTCTTAGGTACATATGCCTTATCACTAATTTGTCTTCAGATACCACATATTAACCTATTTACAACAAGGAATATACAATGCGAGGGTTTTACATGGATATTTCCCGTTGGTATCTTGCTAGTGTTATAACTCACTTATTGTATTCTTGTACTAGAAAGAGGCAAGGAAAACATTTCACTATGTGAAATTGTTCTGATGCTCTGTATTTACGATTCTAGTAGGTAAGCCGATAAGCGTGAAGGATTACGCAATTGCGAGCATCTAAGAAGAGAACGTAATAATAAATAAAACAAAAAGAGCCCTTTATAATTACTTTGTATGGGATGGTATTAAATTACGAAGGATTCAACCCGCTAACATTCCTATCAGGAGTATTAGCGCGCTGCCACTCGACGACCCTATCCCAGCGTCGACACTTGTGGTGGACATTGAAGTCCGCCTTGGACCCGATTGCGACAGAGTCGTCCTTGAGCACCAGCATCGGCGTCAAATCGGCGTTGCACATGAGCTGCAGGCGTAGCGTCTCGATGCAGTGGTCTACGTGCATGCGGTCGCCAACGGAGTGGTGGGTGGTAACGTTCAAGTCGACCATTTCATGATTGTGTCCTGTCTCGAGCCATTCGCGCATATGTTCATTGTAATAATCCCTCCAAGTAAATTGGCGAATTAAGTTCTTTAACTCATGATATTAGCGACTGGGCAATTCATGGAAACGAACTAATCAGTGAGGACTTGCTACGTACCAGGCAGTGTAGTTGATGAAAGACCTCCAACATCCCGCTATATCCTCGTGCGTCGTCTGAGTTAATGTGAACGAGGTTTTCGGCTGATTTCCCGAGTCTAGTTGGCCCGTCGAGGGGTACTTCCACGCCGCCAACTAATAGGCACATGTTAGCACGTCCAGCAAACGATTATCTATAAAAAGAATACTACTCACGGTTCCAGATTTGATCCCACGCTGCCTCTAATTCCGGAGTTGGCGGCCCCCTATACTTCGTCTTGTGTGCAAAATCGTTCTCAAAGTCCGTGTCATAATACTCGATGATGCCATCCTCGATTGCTGGTGCTGTTCGGAGTATAAGTTCTAAGAAAAGGGAAAGAAAAAAGCTAGGCGTTGCAATACTCACAATACGGGTTGAGAAGTCGTGTGCATGTGAGCTCATCCGGACCCCGTAGGAGAACATATGAAAGCAGCCCAGTACTGATGGAAGCTAGAACCCATGGGAACAGACGAAAGGCATAATCTCTATAACGTGGTTTCCCAGGTTGGGCTTCTGCCTTTTCGAGGTGATCAGTCTGCTCAACAAGACGCTCGTCTTCTTCAAAAGACTCGGAGGGTTTGTCTCGAGGAGAAATATATGAGTACCTGAATGTATTGGATAAGGCCATGAGTGAAGGTGACTCTATTTCCAGTGAGCTCGAGAGCGATGAATAGGTACGAGGTCAACTCTGGCCGACGGCACTTGGAAGAGTAGGTAATAGGTAAGTGTATTATTTCATTGAATTTGGTAAGTTGGTGCCTTTCATGCTTCCTTTAGCAATCCTAATGAGAGCATAGTTCATCCCACCACACCACCTCCGCGTTAACCTCTTCGCCTCCTCGGCTCCTCGGCAGGTTGCCTCCCAGGTTTCATCCCGTATTGGAAGGCCCTTTCGCCGACCACACTACTAACTTACTACGGGATAATCCAAGTAGGCACTAAAAAAGCGCTTCTTACACGTATGTAGCAGTCACAGTAGTATCGTGAAGAAATAGCGGTGGCGGTACCGATGTTGATAGCATTACGGAACTGAGCCGGTGGTTCGGTGGGGAGCATGGACCGGCCCGTGTAAGTCGAGACGAACACTGCAATAGTCCATCTTAGTGTTGGCATTACGTGGGTCGCCGATGTCAGTCATGGAAGCTTACGGCAGAATGGCCAAGTCTGATGGGTTCCGGCGGTTGTCAATAATTACCGTGATAGGCAATGGGTCAGGTTTGCATGGGAGCTGAATGCGTTTCTCCACTAGCTGACCATCATTACACTAACACCATAGGGCGCTAAAAAAACAATGGAAATGAGAATGCGAGGATCGTTTCTGTTTTGAGGCTGTGTAACTCACGATGTGGCTCATTACGTTACCTAACATGCGCCTAACATGTCTTTCTCACTAATAGCACATCTGTCTAACCATCACACACGTAGATCAGGTACAGACTATTAGACCGCCGGTGAGGGCCTTTCTCACCCATTGGGTTGCCAGATATTCGGATTCAGTCTGTTTCAATGACTAGTTCTGTGATTTTCCGCTGATCTTGTTATGAGTTGGTTAGTCGAGAGTCGTGACAGGATGGGTGAATGACACCAATAGCTTTTCTAATGCGGCATGTCCATCAACACATGACGTCTCGCGGGCAGAAGGACGACCTTAGTGACTAGTTGACAGATGCAAGTTCTAGATAGTGAGAATGTGGTTTCAACGCCATACTACTATTTCCTCAAGTGTCGTACGATACTCATCATTGACTCTCGAGCCATTGGTGATCCGCTTAGTTGCGCTTCTTGGAATGGGATGCAGGGGATTTTCGTCGTTCGGCGATCTCTGCATGAGCATGGACTTCCCGAGCATAGATCTCCCGGGATCGTGGATTACCTGTGCTTTGATTCTGAACACTGGGTATCCGAACATCGCGCAACAAGTTCTTCGTCTAGGCACAAGACAACGCCATCTACATATAAAGGGGACTCATCCCCTCAAAAAAAGCTTAGAACTACAGTAACACGACAACAAGATAAAACTCATAATCAAGCATTAATCAAGCATAAATAAGTACTTGCATATAAAGCCTATCAAAATGCCTTCTCTTTTCACGTCCTCCTTCATGCTGGCCATGGCTGCTACCGCCATTGGCCGCCCTCTCCAGTCTCAGGGTATGCAAGTCTCTTGTCTTCTGGATTTGGATAAGCTTTACGAGCGGAAAAACTTACTAACTGATTACTGTAGGCAACTTGGATGAGTCGTCGCCAAGCGGAACCCCGAACAGAACCTGCCAATTGCTCTCATCGAGTCCTTGATCGGAACGAAGGGCAGCGCATACGACGAGGATGTGGCCGCCGCCAACCCAAC